>PVKM010040738.1:0-13357 GCA_004027735.1 Carollia perspicillata
CCAACAATTGCCAGAAAATGTGGGAGTCAGTGAACCAAAAAAAGAAGGATTACCAATTAGTGCTTTACTATCTGTGAGCAATTTGGAAACAGGATTCCAAATGTGATAAGAACATTGAAAACATTCAAGGAAGTACTTATGACAAAACCCCAGGGTATGCAGATTACTTTGGGGTATTTACCACTATTATCTGATAATCCTAGGTCACAGAGAACTGGACTTTCATATGAAGACACCTATGTTTCATTCCTGTTGATTAAAATTTCCCTCGTTTTTATTAAGGAGGATTTATTAGGTGAGAAGAAATAAAAAAAATGTATTTACCCAAAAATGTGCATGTAAACATACATGATTCCATTTCCTTATGGGAGCAATCAGCTGTGACTGGCTACCACACCCTGGAAATCACAGGGCATCTACAGTTTCCCAGGTCACCCAGACATTTGGGTAAGAAGACAATCAGGTCTAGTTCAAGCTGATAGATTCAGGTCACTCCAGGTTTTCTTAGAGAGTCACGGGAGAAAGAGATTATAATATTATTGAGTTTTGAAAAAGAACTATTAAAGTGTATACAATAGTGCTCTGCAGCCCACTCATGCTAGATCCAGGTAACTTGCTGTGTAGTTCTTCTCAACTCTGCATTGGTAGCTTGAAATTATCTGTAACAGAAATATTTAGAACATAGAAAATGATACATGCTAGAAATGAGACTTTGGTTTTTCTACCAAAGAGATAGTTTATCAAAACACTTCAGGAATATAAGCATACCATCAAAATGATATGAATGTCAATAAAATTTTGAAGGAATGCTGAGCAATTGTGTTAAAGTTACAGAGGAGATTATACTACGAAATACTCAATCCCAGTTGTTACTCATTAGAAGGTCAATTTAACGTGATATCCAGAGACCAAAACTTACTCTTACTTGTTTAAAATAACACAATTCCCATGGATGAAAGTGTTTCCAAAAAAAGTCATATTTGCTACTCAATAAATTGATAATTTCAGTGGTATGAATGTTAGTATCCTCCTCCCCCAAAATTCATATGTTGAAATCCTAACCTCCAAAGGTGATGGATGGTACCAGGAGATGGGGCTTTTGGGAGGATCTCAGGTCATGAGTGTGGAGCCTTCATTAGTCCCATTAGTTTTGTTTATAAAAAGGATTCCACACAGAACTCCAGCCTCTTCCACTATGTGAAGTCACAACAAGAAGACACAGGCTGTGACCCAGGGAGAAGACTCTCACCAACCCAAGCTGGCCCCCTGATCCTGAACTTCCAGACTCCAGAACTGTGAGAAGTAAATTTTTGTTGTTTATAAGCTGCCCAATCTGTGATACATTGTTATAGCCTTTCAAATGGATTAAGACAGGAACAACTTTGAATGAGAAACATGAAGGTACGTAAAATGATAGAGGAACTCAGTCCATTTCAGTTGCTCTCTTTTTCCTACACATGAGGCACATTTTCTTCTTTCCAAATAAATACTCTGTTTTTTTGGCTGGAAGTACTGAACTATAAACCAGAAAGCCAAAAAAATTGTGGTTCAAATGAGAAAGTCTGGAAAAGCAGCCTAAGTGAGCCCTTTGTATTTTCTTTACATGTGACGATGGGACTTCAAGTTTATCCTCATTATTTCACTTTCTAGGCCAACACAATCTTGCAACCTCTATTTTTCTTGATTCCTATCCTAAGTTGACCTCAAGGTGACTGCAGAAATCTTGGTAGCCTATAATAGAAGCTATATTTAATGTTCATAGCTAAGAAATATTTGTAAAAGTTACCTTGTGCTCAATCTTTCCAATAATGTACCAGATGTAGTACAGGAAAATAAATCCAGACATTACAAAAACCTGCTAGAAAAAGTCAGCCTTAGTCTTAGAGCAGTTCACCATGCTTCAACTAGGCAGCAATTGAAATCAAAGTGTACTGAAAATGAAATATTGCAGTTTCCTTTCAAGAAATCCAGAAAAGTTTCAATACTCGGAATGCAACAATTAATCAAGATTAACATGGATAATTTCAGTTTCTGAAGGCTGTACAAAAAAATCAAAGCCATTACAAAAAGGAATGCTTATGGAAGCTCAGATTTTGGCCTTAAAATATAATTATCAACATTAAATGTGGCACAACAAATTTTCAAAGCAAATCATTTAGAAATTATTTTAATTACTCTAAACCTTTGCCATACCTGAAATAATTATATAAAAAGAATACTTTTTAATGGCTTATTTCATATATCAGGAACATGTTTAGATAAATCATGAAGTGATTAGTTCAATTCTGTCAAAAGAACACATTTTAGACAAAGCAAATAGAGTGAAGTATTAACTTTACAAGTTCATGTGAACTTTTTGGGTATTATAATTAAAAAAACATTTTAAATAAGTTTCCAAACTTGAACATGTTGATACACAAAGTAGGAGCAGAGGAAATAAATGAGAACTCTATTGTACACCCACGTTTCCTACTTGTAGGCATTTCTACTTGTTGATGTCAACATTTGGAAAGGAAGTCATGTAAAGTTTCTTTTAAAATGCAGTGACTTCCATATATAGGCCAGCCACCTTTTTAGACCATTCCAGGTAGTACATATGCCTGGTCCATGTACATACACCTCAGTCAGAGTATGACACAAGCTGCCTGGATCCTAGTCTAGGTATGGATGAAGAAGAGACTGCAAAATACATCGTGGTTAGTTGTTGCGGAGTGGAAGAAAATCTATACTTTTATTTCAACAGCCTTTAGGATACTATTTGCTACGGCCAATACCTGGATGACTTTAACAATACAAAGCCCCAGTTTCCTCTTTAGCTTTGCTATATCTACTCATATGTTAGGAAAAGTAAAAAATTATACTACCAAAAGAATTAGTTTCAGCCCTGGTTGGTGTAGTTCAGTGGATTGAGCATGGGCCTGCGAACCAAAGGATCACAGTTCGATTCCCAGTCAGGGCACATGCCTGGGTTGCAGGCCATTTCCCAGTAGGGGACACACGAGAGGCAACCATACATTGATATTTCTCTCCCTCTCTCCTTCCCTTCTCCTCTAAAGATAAATAAAATCTTTTAAAAAAGAATTTGTTTTAGAGCAATGCAATGAGCGAAAATGGTTGGATAAGACCTTTGAAAATTCCTCCACAAAAGCAATGCTGAACTGCTGAAATTATGTCAGAACTCTGGAAAGTAACCAAAGGTTTGCAGCAATCTGGCAGTATTTATTCCAGAAATATGCCTGAATACCAGTAAAAAGAGCTAGTTTTGTGGCTGACTTGCTCTATTCCCATCCCACTCTCCAGTAGCCTAAAAAATCAACAGCTCACAGTTACAGTAAAAACTAACAGTCAGAACAAAGAAAAACAGGGATGGAACTTTTTCAAAACTTCATATTCAGAGAACTGTGAATCCTTGGAAGTCTCCACCTGCAAATTTTTTGGTTTTGTTTTGTTTTTTATATGATTTGCATCTGAGCTTACCCTGTGCAAAAAAGTATTTTCTGCAAAGGAGTTTAGCAAAAACTTTAGAGTTAATCATACTACTTTGTGGCTATCTAAAGCAATGAATAAAATTTGGGGCAAAACATAAGCTATGCAAAAAACTGAGAAGGAAAACCTAAAGAATAAGATGTTATTAAGAGCTTTGAAAAACTGTGACATGTTCTTGTTAATAAGAAGTTTTTGTATTCTATTAAAATTAAGTTGGTATTAATCCAGGCTATATTATTTAAAACACTAATTCAAAACATATAGTAAAAAATATCAAGAAATTTAAAGTGGCACACTAAAAAAAATTTCTATTGAGAAGAAAAAAAGGGTAGTAATGGAGGCACAAGAACATATAAAACATGAAAAATAAATAGCCAAATAGCAGATAAAAATCCTTATCTGCTATTACCTTATCAGTCACTACATTAAATTTAAATGGATTAAACAGTTTAATCTCTAGCCCATACCTTACACAAAAGCTAAGGCTATATGACACAGCAACCAAAATGCAAGTGCTAAATCTATAAAAATCATAGAAGAAAATAGAAGTATCATTCTCATGGTCTTAAATTAGGCAGCAATTTGTTAGATATGACACCTAAAGCACAGGGACAAAAGTGAAAATAGATAAATTAAAAAATTAAAAACCTTTGATCATAAAAGGACTCTATCTAGAAATTGGAAAGACAATCCACTAAATGGGAACAAATATTTGAAAAAAGTGTGATGTGCTGATTATCTAAAGTATCCTTACAAACTATGAATAAAAAGAAATGCAATCTATTTTTTAAATGATCAAGGAATTTAAATAGACTTTTCTATAAAGAAAATGTACAAATGGCCAGTAAGCACTGAAATGCTCAACTTTGTCAGTTATTAGGTACATGCAAACCAAACCACAATGAGACACAAGTTTATACCCACTAGAATAATTATAATTTTTAAAAAAAACTAAGAAAAATTTTGGTGAGGATGTGAAGTCATTGGATGTCTTGCACATTGCTTGAGGGATGTAAAACTGTCCAGCTGCTTTGGAAAACAGTTTGTTGGTTGCTCAAAAATGTTAATCATGGAGTTACTATATGACCCTGCAATTCCACCCTTAGTTATATATACCCAAGAGAATTGAAAACATATGCCCACACCAAAACATGTACACAAATGTTCATGGTAGCATTATTCATAATGGCCAAAAAGTGTAAACAATGCAAATTTCCATTTGTTGATTAGCATATAACAAGCTGTGGTATAATCATACAATGGAATAGCATTCAGCCATAAGAAGAATGATGTACCAATACAATACTTGCTACGACATGATGAACCTTGAAAACATTATCCTAAGTGGAAAGAATGAGAGACAAAAAGTCACATAGAGTATCATTTCATTTATTTCAAATGAGCAGAAAAACCAAATCAAAGTGGAAAGAAAATAAACGGGAGTTGCCAAGGCTGGGTGAGTTGGGCGGGTACTTAGAAAGTGACTGATAATGGGTACAGTGTTTCCTGCAGGAGAGACGAAAATGTTCTAAAATTAGGTTTTGGTTATGGTTACATAACTTCGAGTATGTACTAAAACACATTGAATTGTGTGCTTTAAATTGATTAACTTTATAGTATGTGAATTATATTCCAAAGAAGATTTAAAACTTTAAAGAATTAAAATAATATTTTTAATGTGAACAGGGAAACAAAATATGACTAATTAACAAAATAGAATGTGCTGAAAAGGATAAGTAAATTTAATCTAGACAGAAAGAGAATGAGATTCAAGTAGCTGATCCTAATACTTAGGCTGAACAACTGTTTTCTGAGGCCAGGTAAGGATCTCTCATTATTTTCAGGAGGCAATTTAGGTTTTTATTTATTTTTTAAAAAAAGAAGTGATTTTTTCTTAAAAGATTTTTTAAATATCCATTTATTTTTAGAGAAAGGGAAAGGGAGGGAGAAAGAGAGGGAAACATCAATGTGCAGTTGCCTCTCACACACCCCCCTACTGGAGGCCTGGCCTATAACGGAGGCATGTTCCCTGATTGGGAATCAAACCAGCAACCCTTTGGTTTACAGGCAGGCACTCAAGCCACTGAACCACACCAGCCAGGGCTAATTTAGGTTTTTAGATCTTTTTTCCAACAAAGGATTATGTGATCTATTAATTTTGATCTCCTTTGGTAGACTGGAATCAAGAACACTGTCAGTGAGGGAAGTTGTCCAAGTCAAATTCCAAAATGTACTATAAGGTTAAACTACAGTCATCTATATTATTTCTGTGCAAGTGTAGCAACAGTCCAGCTACTTGTGGAGAGTAAAGCAACTATTTCAGGAACTCAGTATGTCTGGCATAGCTTTTTTAAGCATATTTTGTATTTACTATAGGGGCCTTCAAAACTTCCTCATTTCTGACTACCTCCCTGCCTCAATAAGACATGAAAATCCCTTCCAATTCCGTATCTTTTCCACAGGACCTCAAATACCACATTTGGAAGGAAGATTTACAAAAACAAATTAGGGTTACTGAGTTCTTTTAGAAACAATCCATGGAACACTTTAGTTTCAAGTTAAGGTAAATAATATTTTAATTGGAATGTTTTGTATATTTAATACAACAGTGACATCTTCCTCAATCACTGATTTAAACAATCTTTTAGACTTTTCTTTTTCAAGAAAATAAACAGTCTTCCTAAGGAGAATCTCATCATGACCATCTTGAGCTTTTGCCTAAGCATCAATCTACATGACATTTTCAAAGAAGTTCCCAAGTGAAAAACATACTGGAAAATTATATATCACAAGTTTGACACTGGTTGTTTAAATGTTGATGTTAAAGACATTTTGTATAATTTTCTTTTCTGTATATTTAAATTTGCTGAAATGAACATAAAAATGTAAATACCAAAAGTAAAAAGCAGTAAACTTTAAGTGGCTACATGGGAGTCACTGATTTTCAGAGTCAATGTAACAACATTAATAGCCTGAAAGAGCTTTATTGATTGTTCTTTTTTTAAAATTATTTTTATTGTTGTTCGGTTACATTTGTCTTGCCTTTTCCCCATTGCTCACCTCTACCCCATCCCCTCCACTCCCACAGTCAGTCCTGCCCCATTTTCCATGCCCATGAGTCCTCTATTCATGTTCCTTTGCTTGACCTTCCCCTTCTTTCCCCCACGATTCCCTTCACCCCTCCCCTCTGGTCACTGTCAGTTTGTTCTTTATTTCCAAGTCTCTGGTTCTGTTTTGCTCAGTTATGTGTTTTGTTGATTAGGTTCCACTCATAGGTGAAATTATATGGCATTTTTCTTTCACCGCCTGGCTTATTTTACTTAGCATAATGATCTCCAGTTATATCCTGCTGTCCCAAAGTGTAGGAGTTCCTTCTTACTGCTGAATTCATTTTTCTTAAAAATGAAATAAAGTTCAACAAGTCAAGTTTATTGGGGACAAAAATATTTAGAACAAATGACAATATATTTAAGAAATGGCAATTTATTATCATGTTTTCAAAATACATGTAAATCATTGATATAGAATACTTGCACAATTTTTCCAATACCAACACAATGAAACTATTTTCTAATACAATGTTCTGAAGGAGAAACAACACAATTTTATCCACCTCCTTTAACTTATAACTTAACAAACTAAAAAAGAAGTTAATAATTACAGACAATCCTTACTTTACACAGCATTGAATTAAGTGAAACTACTGCATACCGTGGAATCATGTAAATTGAGGACAGGGTTCTCACAACATGCATTTCCATTAACATAGTACCGTGCAAAAGTAAGGACTGACTACACTAGTTTAATTGGTAGATTTCATTATAATTAAAATTCAAAAAATTTATATGGAACCATAAATGACCCTGAATAGCCTCAGCAATTTTGAGAAAGAAAAACAAAGTCGGAGGGATCACAATACCTGATATCAAACTATATTACAAGTTCATTGTAATCAAAATGGTCTGGTACTGGCATAAGAACGTACACATAGATCAATGGAACAGAACAGAGAGTCCAGAAATAAACCCAAGTCTCTATGATCAATTAATATTTGACAAAGTGGGAAGAAGCATGAAGTGGAGTAAAAATAGCTTCTTCAACAAATGGTCTTGGCAGATCTGGACAGCAACATGCAAAAAAATTAAATGACCAGCAACTTACACAATACACAAAAATAAACCCAAGGTGGATAAAAGACTTACAAGTCGTGATACCGTAAAAGTCCTAGAGGAGAACATAGACAGGAAAATTTCAGATATTCCATGCAGCAATATTTTCACCAATATGTCCCCTAGAACAAGGGATATAAAAGAAAGAATAAACAAATGGGACTTCATCAAAACAAAAAGCTCTGCACAGCTAAAGAAAACATGAGCAAAATGAAAATGGAACAAAAGGTATGAGAAAATATATTTGCAAATGATACCTCTGACAAGGGTTTGACCTCCAAAATATATAAAGACACACAACTCCACTCCAGAAAGATAAACAACCCAATTAAAAAATGGCAAAGGATCTGAACAGACATTTTTCCAAGGAGGATACACAGAGGGCCTAGAAACATATGAAAGGATGCTCAGTATCAATAGCCATCAGAAAGATGCAAATTAAAACCACAATGAGATACCACTTCACACCAGTCAGAATGGCCATCATAAACAAAGTAACAAACAACAAGTGTTGGAGAGGTTGTGGAGAAAAGGGGACCCTAGTGCACTGTTGGTGGGATTGCAGACTGGTACAACCACTGTGGAAAACAGTATGGAATTTCCTCAAAAAACTAAAAATGGAACTGCCTTTTGACCTGGCAGTTTCACTGCTGGGGTTATACCCTGAGAACCCTGAAACACCAATTCAAAAGAACCTATGCACCTCAAAGTTCACAGCAGCACAATTTATAATAGTCAAGTGTTGGAAGTTACCTAAGTGCCCATCGGTAAATGAGTGGATCAAAAAATTGTGGTATGTTTACACAATGGAATACTACACAGCAGAAAGAAAGAAGGAGCTCCTACCCTTTGTGACAGCATGGATGGAACTGGAGAGCATTATGCTAAGTGAAATAAGCCATGTGGTGAAAGACAAATAACACATGATCCCACCTATAAATGGAACCTAATTAACAAAACAAACAAGCAAGCAAAATATAATCAGAGACATTGAAATAAAGAACAAACTGACAGTAACCAGAGGGGAGGTGGGAGGGAAAAAAGGGGGGAAATGGGGAACAGTTTTCAGGAACATATATAAAGGACACATGGACAAAGCCAAAGGGGTGTAGGATTGAGGGTGGGAAGTGGGGATGGCTGGGGTGGGGGGAAGATGGAGACAACATACTTGGACAACAATTTAAATGAATGAATGAATGAATGAATGAATGAATGAATGAATGCTTTAAAAAAGAAAATACCAAATTAAAAAAACACAATAAAAAAAAAAGATAAAATAAAATTCAAAGTTTTAATTACTTCTGTCATCTGAGTAGTAAGCTGCCCAAACATTGTGTTCTCATAAGCTTGGATTTCTGAGATAGTTTTGCTAAACTGATGTAAGGGTCTTGAAAAATGAACACATTCAGAGATTCACTGCAATAGAACCTTGTACCCATAACCTTGAAAAGTTACATACTTTTTAAATCTCCAGTATGAATGTGGGGTTGTGCAAATACACACATATATTTTACTTTATTTCATCTCAGTGTTATATGGTACTTAGAGAAAGCTTCTGTTAGAAATTCAGTCATAGTCATTTTTGAGGTAACACTGTTGAGGAATCAAGTTTCCATTATCACATGTAAATATTAATGTTATTTTATGATAATTGATAATTTAATTAGTGATAATTTAATAAATTTATATGAGGAAGTACAGATAGCCAGATAATATTTCTGAGATCTTATTGTACCAGACAGAGATGTCAAAATATGCTAACATCAATTACAACTCACCAAATATGTATGATTTCACTTTTTAAAACATTAACGTCCTTCATAATGAGTTATTTAAATGTCATCATCATTTCTCCATACAGATTCTTGCTATTTAATTCAGCTCACAGAAAGAATTAAACCAAGCAAAATTAACTATGAAAAAAAAGTCTGCATCATTTGATACTTCAGATTTGAGACAATAAGGGTAAATAATGGTGAATGGATATAATATGAAATGCAGACTTCCAAAGCACTTCCCTGGTGATAATCCCTTGCCTTCCCCACCCCCCAGGGGTTACCATTATTCTGTCATTGAATAGTATAGTGAGTTTGTTTTCAACTTTATATAATAGAGTTCCTTCTTTTTCATGGCCCAGTAGTATTCCATTTTTACTCCTTTGTTCAAAGCATTCCTTTGTTCAATGATCTGAACAAAGACCTGAATAGACAGTTCTCCAAAGAGAACATACAAATGGCCAATAGATATATGAAAAGATGCTCAACATCACTAATCATGCAAATTAAAATTAAAATTCATTTCATCAGAGAAATGAAAATCAAAAACTCAATGAGATATCACCTCACACCTGTCAGAATGGCCATCATTAATAAATCAACAAACAAATGCTGGTGAGGATGTGGAGAAAGGGGAACACTTCTGCACTGATGGTGGGAATGCAGTTTGGTGCTGGAAAGCAGTATGGAGATACCTCAGAAAAACTGATCTGCCTTTTAACCCAGTAATCCCATTTGGGGGAATATATCTGAAGGAACCCAAAACACTAATTTGAAAGAATATAAGCACCTCTATGTTCATCACAGCATTATTTACAATGACCAAGGTGTAGAAGCAGTCTAGCTGTCCATGGGTAGATGAGTGTATAAAGCATATAAGTGTCTATGGTACATATACACAAAGAAATACTACTCAGTCGTAAAAAAAAAAAAGAAGAAGAAGAAAATTTTACCCTTTGTGACAACATGGATGGACCCGGAGAACATTATGCTAAGTGAAATAAGCCAGTCAGAGAAAGACAAATAATGAATCTAACATGGAATATGTGGAATCTAATGAACCAACTGAACTAATAAGCAAAACAGAGACAGACTCACAGAGAGCAGGCTGACAGCTGGGAAGGGGAGACAGTGCGGGGGTTAGAGAGTGAAGGGATGGAGCAAAAAAGGAAAAAGACTCATGGACAACACTGTGGTGACTGCCAACGGTGGGTATAAGGGGGATAAATGGTAATGAAAAAAATACAATTAAAAAATAAATTTAAAAAAGGTATTTATCTTTGATGTAAGTTTTCAAATATCTTAGCACAAAGGTATTCAAAATATGTCCTTTTGTTATTGAAATATAATTGACATATCATAGCTCACTATTTTTAAGTTGTACCATTTTATTGTTTTTAGTGTCTTTACAAGTATCTGCTTTCTATCTCTATAGGTTTGTCTGTTCTGAACATTTCATTTAAATTGAATCATACACTTTGTGACATTTTGTACCTGGCTTCTTTCACTGAGTGTAATGTTTACAGGGTTAATCCACATTATAGTATGTATCAGTATTTTATTCCTTCTTACAGCTCACTAATATTAAAAAGTATGTATATACCATATTTTATTTATATATTTATTAGTATTTTTAAAGATTTATTTATTTATTATTAAAGAGAGAGCAAGGAAGGGAGAAAAAGAGGGAGAGAAACATCAATGTGTGGCAGCCTCTCGCACACCCCTAACCAGGGGCCTGGCCTGCAACCCAGGCATGTGCTCTGACTGGGAATCGAACTGGTGACCCTTTGGTTCACAGGCCGGCACTAAATCCACTGAGCCGCACCCTCTAGGACTACATGTTTATTAGTTGATAGACATTTAAGTTACTTCCAGTTTTTTATTGTTCTTTATGCTATTGCTATGAACACTTGTGTAGAAGTTTTTTTTAATATATCTTCCCAATTCTCTTGAGTATATTCCTAAGAGTAGAATTGCTAGGTCACACTGTGACTCTCTTTGTAACATTTTGGAGAACTGTCAGACTGCTCTCCAGAGCAGCTGCACCAGCAATGTTTCAGAATTCCAGTTTCCCCACAGTCTCACCAGAACTTTTTTATCCTTAAAAAAAAAAAAATAGCCATCCTAGTGGTTATAAAGTGGTATCTTAGGATGATTTTGATTTGCATTTCTCCAATGATTAGCGACAGTGAGCATCATAATGTGTTCTTAATGTATTTTCAATGTTTGTAATGATGTAATGATGTGGTCACTTTCATTTTTCAGATGGGTGATTTATGGGGTTTTTTTCTCTAATTGTCCATTATCATTCTTGCTAGGGTGTTATCATTTTTCAATCTTTCCAAAGAACATATTTTTAGCTTCATCACTTTTCTCTTTTATATATTTGCCTTGTCTTTCATTATTTCCTGCATTCTCTTACTTCTTTGGGTTCAATTTATTATTTTTATAACTTCTTGAAATAAAAGTAGAAATCATTTATTTTCAACCTTTCTTCTATTTTTACATATGCATTAAAGTTCTAATTTATCTTCAAGTCACTGATTTAACTACATCATCCTTAAAATAACATATTGTATTGTCATTATTATTTAATGAAAAATATTTTCTAATTACTATTCTGATTTATTTTTTGACTCATGAATTATTTGGAAGATTCCCATTTTTTTCTATTGTGGATTTCCAGCTTATGTTCATTTATCTCAGAGCATATACACTATTTAAATCCTTAGAAATTTGTTGAGGCAAAGTAATTATAAAATATAAAGAATCCTCAAAAATATATAGAAATGCAACATAAAATGGAGTAAAGATAGCCTCTTCAACAAATGGTGTTGGGAGACCTGGACAGCTATGTGCAAAAAAATGAAACTCGAGCACCAGCTTACACCATACACAAAAATAAATTTAAGGTGGATAAAAGACTTAAATAAAAGCCGTAACACCATTAAAGTCCTAGAGGAGAACATAGGCAGAAAAACTCAGATATGTCACGCAGCAACATTTTTACTGATATGTCCCCTAGAGCAAGGGACATAAAGGAAGGAATAAACAAATGGGATCTCATCAAAATAAAAAGCTTCTACATGGCTAAAGAAAACAGCATTAAAATAAAAAGAGAGCCAACCGTATGGGAAAACACAGTTATCAATGATACCTCAGACAAGGGTTTAATCTCCAAAATATGTAAAGAACTTACACGAATCCACTCCAAGAAGAAAAGCAACCCAATTAAAAAATGGTCAAAGGACTTGAACAGACGCTTCTCCAAGGAGGACATACAGAGGATCCAGAGACACATGAAAAGATGCTCAATATCGCTAGCCATCAGAGAAATGCAAATTAAAACCACAATGAGATACCACTTCACACCAGTCAGAATGGCCATCATAAATAAAGTAACAAACAAGTGTCAGAGAGGTTGTGGAGAAAAGGGAACCCTAGTGCAGTGCTGGTGGGATTGCAGACTGGTACAACCACTATGGAAAACAGTATGGAATTTTCTCAGAAAACTAAAAATGGAACTGCCTTTTGACCTGGCAGTTTCACTGCTGGGGTTATACCCTGAGAATCCTGAAACAACAATTCAAAAGAGCCTATGCACCCCAAAGTTCACAGCAGCACAATTTACAATAGTCAAGTGTTGGAAGTTACCTAAGTGCCCATCAGTAAATGAATGGATCAAAAAATTATGGTATGGTTTACACAATGAAATACTACACACAAGAAAGAAAGAAGGAGCTCCTACCCTTTGTGACAGCATGGTTGGAACTGGAAAGCATTATGCTAAGTGAAATAAGCCATGTGGTGAAAGACAAATACCACATGATCTTACTTTTAACAGGAACCTAAACAACAAAACAAGCAAGCAAGCAAAATATAACCAAAGACACTGAAATAGAGAGCAGGCTGACAGTGTCCAGA
>PVKM010040739.1:0-13359 GCA_004027735.1 Carollia perspicillata
TTTGGATGGGGTGGCAGACGTCACCAGAGAGAGATGTGCAAAAGTCCTATGGAAGGAAGGAAAGAAGCTCAGTGGTCAAAGAGCAGAAAGCAAGGGGGAGTATTGATCCAGTGAGATGAGGCTGGAGGAATAGGCAAGGGCTAGTCATATGGGATATTTGAGGACATATTAGGTATTTGAATGAATGTCCAGAGAAAACAGAGCACCATTAAAGGGTTTGAGGTACAAACTGACATAATCAGATCATGTTCTGAAAAGATATCTCATGTTTCAACCCAGAGAACAAATTACTGGAGGCAAGAGTGAATATGGAGAGACCAATTCATATTGTATTGCTGTTTCAGTGGCTTCAGCAAGAGATGATGGAGGAGAGGTCTATGGTGGTGATATGGTGGAGATGGAGAGAAGTGAACTGTGCTGATAATTCTCTGAGAGGTGAAATGGACAAGATTTGGTGGCATGCCAGGAATGGGAGCATCAGTGAGGAGGAAGATTTGTTGGTTAGGGAAGACAAAGAGATGCCCAGACGAGGCTGAGATGAATTGTTATCTGAGCTACAAGTTTATGTCACTTTTGCCTCTGATTGTTCACCCTCTTATTTCTCTCCCTGGCCAGAGGCTAAAAGGAAGCCTGTCACAGCCAGGGTGTAAGACATATAATATCCTAGTTCCCCGAGTCCTAAGTTGGTATCTTTTTTATCAGTGGAGCCAGCAAATGGGAAGGTCTAAGTTTTAGCATTTGTACGGGCCTTACAATCTTCTAATCACCTAATCTTTCACTGATAGCACCTCTCTGTACTTCCTTCAGGTGTAATGGTAATTTGAATGTTACTCAAAAAGTCTAACTATGTAATATTTAATTTAAAGAGATGCTTATATAGCAAGATTTCTTCATGAAACTATTTTATAATAGTTCTACCAAAATTATCAAATAAGACAAACATTTGACAAAAGTGAGCTTACCTAACAAGGTGAGTAAGATGAACTCCTTTTGTGGGATGTGGGTGGAGTAGCTTCCATGAGGCTTAGGTTCGGTTAGGGGTTCAAGAGGTAAGAAGAGGAAGGATAGGGAGGAGGGGGTTTGTTGATGACCTTACCCTTTAACATAAATATCACTTGACTTTTGTCCTGTGAAGATATTCTCATCCTCTAAAATAACATCTTCAGTGTTCCAGATGGTTACCCTCAATTCATATCTGGAATAAGGGGGAGCAGCATAAGGTTAAAAACTGTGCAAACAGAGTCAACGAGCGTTAATGTGATTCTGGTCTTGCTTTGAGTCTGTAAGTTTCCTCAACTTTACCAAGTTCGAAAATATCAACACTTAAGGTCTTGGTTCCTTCAAAACCAAGCATCCCAGCTGGAATCACCAAAGACTGGAATTTTTCTGAGTGGATCCTCCCTCTATTAACCAACATTTTTTCAGAATGTTGAAGCTCCATAGCAGCCCCTACCATAACACAGGGCCACCGTTCCAACCTCCACACTTGCCGCTGCTGTGACTGGCCAGGTAGAAAGTGAGGTATAATTATCAGGTGCCAATTGATCAATGTAACAGATGGGACCCAGATCACATGTCATGATCGTTTAGTCTGCTACCACGCTCTCTTCCCCCGGAGGCTGGCCGGCAGCTGACTTACCCTTTGGGTTGCCTTGGTGAAATGTCAACAGGAGGTCCCGGCTGAGGCATATCTTTGGGAAACATGTCCACCCACATCTGCAGGCGGCCCTGTTAAGAAACGAAGATCTCCTTTACCTTTGGGGTGAGGGGGAGCATACCCCATGGGCAATAGACCACTCATGGTTTTAACAGATCTCTTTGCTGGAAATGGATACTGGATACAGCTTGGTAGCTTTATACATGTTCAGAATATTTGTTGACAAGGGCAGAACTTGCATGTTAATTAAGAATTAGTCAGAGCATATATTAAGAGCAGGAGAAGGGCGAGCAAACTCTTACTGAGCATCTGCTACGTGGTAGACCAAGAGCTGTGTGCCTGGTAAGCATTATCTCATGAATTGCCCCAATATCCCCACCAGGGAGATGTTATTATTACTACTTAGCTGATGAGCAAACATTTTGCCCGTGTTACACAGACAATATGCAGTGGAGTCTGGATTCGACCCTTGTCTGTTGACTACAGAGACTGCTCTTTTTACAAATTCCCAAAGCTTAAGAAGATGATAATGCTATCCATTAGAAGTACATGCTTTATTGTTTCCAATGTACCTTAACATCCATTAGCTTCATTAAATGCTCACCCTAGCCGTATTTCTGTGTTACACATAAAAAAACCCAAGGCTCAGAGAAGTCAAAGAAATGATCTGAAATCCTACTGCTAATTAGTGGCAGAATAGGGCCTCCCATTCGTTGCCTTGAACTCCATCCATCATAGCTTTTTCTGTTGCAAGGGAGTTAGGAGCCCATGTGGGGAGGACCAGTGGAGTCCATGTTCAGCTCTGTTGTATACATTCTAAGTACTGGCAGCTCAGGCAAGAACATCCAGGCTGGGGTGGTCAGGGGCGATTTTATAAGAAGGAAGTGGGGCTTCCACTTGAGTAGGAAAAATATGCTTTCATGAAATGGGGGGTAGCGGGAGGGAAAATTGGGGGATTACAGTCCAAGACAAAAGTGCGATGATGTATTCTCTCAAGATATATTGACATTCAGCTTTAATCAAAAAGCTACATCTGGCGGGAAAAAGGAAGGATACCAGTAACTAAGTAAGTGTGAACATCACTGTAAATTTGGGAAACAATCATAAGCTTCTACATCTGGGAAAGGTTTACCCTTTCAAGGCATTTCCTGGCCCATGCTATCACTAGGTTTATATCCCAACTCTGCTGGGGTAGGGTAGCAAGCTGGGTTTTCCTGCCCCATTACAGTCAAGTTCATGGCTTTGCCCAAGTTGCACAGTGAGTGAGTCTAGTGCAGGGACAGGACTAGGACTCAAACTGCCTGGATTAAATTCCAGCTCTACTTATCAGCTGAGTAACTTTGAGTAAGTTATTTAAACTCTCTGAACCTCAATTTCCTCACCATAAAAGGATCATAGTACGTATATAATACAGCTATATAAGGAATAAGAGTAGGGTGACCCCACAGCCCTGTTTGCCCAGGAAAATCCATTGCACCAGCATAATTACTAATAGTGACCTCTTCCACTCTCAAAATGACCACAGTGTGGGTGAACAATTCTATGATCATCTGAATTATGTGAGATCATTTATGTAAGGGACCTAGTACATAAAAGGCTCTTAATACGGTTTATCTTCTCTTCCCTTCTAAGTCCTAACCCAGATTTCTAGTTATTTTTTTCCATAGGGCTTCTTCTTGTCAGTTCTTCAAGGTTAGCCAACATTTATTGCCTCTCTGGGAGCTGTGTGCTTGTTAAAAGATATTTGGACAAAGGCTTGAACATATCCAATGGGTATTGAAGTTTCTCAAATGTCAGAATACTTCCAAAAGAGTTTGACAGCTCCAATCATAAAAAAAAAGGAAAAAGCAGTAAGTCTAACACTGACTCTAGGGCAGAGTTTCTTGACCTTGACATTCTTGGCATTTGGGGCTTAATGATTCTTTGCTGTGAGGAGCTGTTCTGTGCAGAATAGGATATTTAATAGCATCTTGACCTACACCCATGAGACGTCAGTAGCACCTCTACCTACTTGAGACAACCAGACATTGTTAAATATCCCAGAGCAGGGCAGACAGAGAGAGAGATTGAGAGAGAGAGAGAGAGTGTGTGTGTGTAATCTGTCCTTTTTAAGAACCATTATTCTAGGGTGCATAAGATTAACTTTTAAGGGGAAAGTCACATTCCTCGGGGATGAACCCTCCTATCGGGGCCACATCTGTCTTGGCCACTACCTGCTCCATTCCTGGCTTATCCTTGTGGTACAGCGGCCGGGTTTCTATGTGCTCAGGAACCAGCCTGCACCCAACCTCTGGGATGTCACTCCAAGAGTGTAAAACCTTGAGGGCCAAGTGCTCATACGACTCCACGGTCTCATCTGCATGGGAGAAAAAAAAATGAAGAGACTTGTCAGCTGTGCGTTCCTGGAAGGGGACAGTGATGGGTACTCAGGTGCATTTTTAAACACATTTAAAGGTTCCTTTAAATATAATGAGTCACAAGAGAATCCAGAAGAAGAGAAAAAGAACAAAGAGTGAACAGAAAGGGGTGGGGGTAGTATGGGAGGAAGGAAAAAGAGGTTGAAAATGTTGAGAGTGAGACGGGAGATGGGCTGAGGAGGAGACCCAGAGAGCATCAGGGGTCTTGGGGTACAGGGCTCCTTGACTCCGATTTTGCCAGAGTCTACGAATCACAAGCTGGGCTTTGAGGTTCTGGAGGATACATTTCCTGGAGATGTTAAAACTGCTCGCTAGCATGGCTGGGCAGCAGGGCCTGGGGAATCAGGGTGACTCCAGACAAGGTGGCGAAATGGGCACAGTATGTGTTCACGGGTGACTTCTGTCTTTTCTCATTATTGCTTGGGATTTCCCTCCTGCCAACTCCTGCTCACGGAAAAGATTCTCTGATCTATCATTTTACCAAAGAAAGTAATTCATGATAACAACTACTGGTAGGAACATTATTTACAAACATCCTAAGGCAAAAATGGTTGAAAGGATCAAATCTTGACAGTTTAGAATGGCCACATTTGACATAGAAAATTAAACTTTTTTTAAAAAAGGGGGAGGGCCATAAAAGAAATCTCCCAATAATAGTAATCACAATCAGTAAAAGCTGATAGGGACAAACAAGTAATCAGTGGACTAAATTTTGTCATGAAGTTTAATCCATCAAGAACTGATCTTGATGAACATAATTTCAGATTTTTGATAGGCAAAAACAAAAAAAAATGTTTAATCATGAAATACTGCACATTGACCAAGGAACTGAATTGGCTTAATAAAGTACATTGTGAAAGAGAATATTTCTCAGCATAAATTCACCAATATGTCATTAAAATACTATTTAAATGTCAATGAGCTCTGCCTGTAAGAACCTCCAAGAAGTTTTTGGGATCAAAACGACATGGTAAAAAGAAATCTTGGCCTCACAATGGTGGGATCACACGACAGTGTCAAAGCAAAGCCTCCCTGGGCTCTTCCTGGCAGGTGCTACGATGTGCCCTTGGAAAATCTCCTTCCCAGTGTTGCAACGGGAGAGTTGCTGTAACATTTATGGGGGTAATTTGGGTTGTGTCCAAAGATTTATTGTGCATAACAGTCTTATTTAGATTACTGCCTACCTTTTGGCACGACAGTTCTACTTATGGGATCTCTGCTGTGGAAACATCAGAAATGTGCAGAATACGTACAGGGAGGTGGGTGGTAGCATCAAGTGTCACTACAAAAAGTGGACACAATGTGACTAGATGGCATCACCGTAAAATGAACACCATCATCGATCATTTCAAAGCACAAAGGAGAACTGTCATAATCTATTGCAAATAGAAAAGGCAGGATACAAAACTATACCTGGTACATGTACAGTTCTGTAAAAATGGGGTGTATGGCACGCACCACACATGCACACACAGACTGAAGGGAAATATACCAGCATGCCGCACGATGCTTATCTCTGATTTGGGGGAATGTAAGTGATTTTCATTATCCTTTTTACTTTCCCGTATTTTCTCCCATGAACATGCATGACATGCACAACAGAGGGCCACTGTCCCCGGCCACAAGTGCCACCAGCAGCAGACTTTTCAGAAGCAGCGTGAAGCCAGCAGTCTGCACTATGGGAGTTACCAGTGTCCTCTTCAGTGAAGACTGTCTTTCCAGAGAAGACCTGGTTCCCGATCTGTATTTTCCCAGGTCGAAAGTAGGGTCCATTCAGCTTGTTGTCTTTGCAAAGCTTGGTGAGGATTTCGGTGGGTTTGGATGCATCTCTCCAGGCATTGTATCCTTCTCTGAAAAGCAGAGAAAGGACAGGTAGGGAGAGGCTGGCTTCCCCTGGAAGGACACACTCAATGTCCCTATTCAAAAGGCCACCTAAGTATGACCTGCGGTTTCCTTCAGATTCAACATGCCGTTCGATATGCTTGGGCTAGTGTTTTCGATTTTGCTTTTTTCTCTTTTCTGGTCAGTACCTCTGCATATGTCTGTTTGCATGAAAAGCTGGATTTCTGAATAGCTTGACATAAAAATCCTTTGCAAGTAGTTTTCTTAAAAAATGTACCTTAAAAATTTGAAGTAAAAGCAATCATTTTAAAGTTGACCACTTCGGTGGCATTTAGAACACTCACAATATTGTGCAACCACTACCTCTATCTAGACCCCAGAAATTTCCATGGCCCCAAAGAAAATCCTGTGCCCAGAAAGCAGTTACTCCTCGTCCCTCCCCCCCTTGCCTTTGGCAATCACCAAGCTGCTTTCTGTCTCCATGGATTTCTTTGCAGGTTTTTGTTGCTGTTGTCTGGTTTTTGTTCTGTTTCCAGCAGAGTAGCCAGTTGGCTGTTATTTATTCTAAGAGGAAAGCCTACCTCACCCTTTCAGCCTCCCTGTTTCTTCCCTCCTCTCTGCTTCCGTGTCCCCCAGTCACACTGTAGACTCACGACCCAGGCAGAAAGCCTAGATGTGCTATGTCTCTAGTCAGTGATTTTCCTGGTGCCGAGTTTCTAAATCTTTCCGACCCCTTTGTCCCTTAAAAACTAGCTGTTTGTTTATAAGTTAATTACTGGCAATGAGGTGCTCTCTGGGAGCCACGACCACGATGAGCTTGGATTTCTCTGCACATTTTGGGACACAAAATTCATCCACATTTAACTCATCTAAGCATTTAAATCCATCAAAATATTGCCGCTGTCCTACATTGTACCAGAGATATAACAGATGGTTCTGGAAATTCCATCCCATCCATGCCCAGAGCCACACACAGGCCTCCCCTGACATAGGTGCTTTTGTCTTATTTTAAAACCTTTTCAGTAAACAAAGGTGGTAATTTCTCTGACTAAATGATTTTGCTGCCTGGCAATTCCACCATCAGGAAATTCTTCTGAACAAAGTACACAGCACGTCGGCCAGTGGCTTCCTTCCCTGACTGCAGCTGGTCATTTTCTGAGTGGTGCCGTCTCGGGTACTTGGTGCAAATACCTCACTAGAGTCCCAACACTGAACTGGCTCTCTGGACTCAGGGAAGAGCAGGCCAGCAGCAGAGACTTGTCTGAAATGTACACCGTGAGAGAAACGGGCGGTCGGACTCTGCTCACGGGAGTCCCAGTGGGGACAGCCCTTCTGGAGAGCCGTTGGACCTGGATACCAAAAGTCCTTAAAATATGCATTCCTTTCAATGGAACAGTCCACGTCTACAGGAGAATACTGAGCGGAGTACCAGAGAAGTGTGCAATGGCTTTTTTGTGTGATTGCTTACAACAGCATTATTTCTAATAAAGAAGAAAAATATAAATGCCTTGAAGTTCATGAAGGCAAATTGGTTATATCATTTTATAATAAGCTCACCTGATGGAACACTATTGAACTATTCAAATAATGATTTTGAAGACTATTAAATGATATTATAGAATGCTTGTAACATAAAGGTTAGCAAGACAAGTAGTTTACAAAATTGCACAGAAAGTATAAATCTATAAAAATTGCACAGAGAGTATACATTTTGGGAGGAATAGCATAGAAAAAATACTAAAAGGAAACACATAAAATTTTTTACATAGTTATCTCTGGGTAAAAACATTTGATCATTACTTTGTACTTTCTGTATTTCCTAAAATTTCCACAATGAATATACATTATATTCAGAAAAAAACATTTGCAAAAGTATACCATGAAAATCTAATGTTTTATATTTTCCTAGCTGAAATTTGTAACTGTAAGGTTTTAATTCTTTTTAATATATCAGATACAACATATTTAGAAAAATTAAGCTGGTAGGCTATATTTTCAAATTAAGCAGAATTTAAAATCTTTGTAAAAAGTGAGAGTTCAGCCCACTATGCTCTCATTTTTAGGTTGGGGATACAGCTCAATGGGTTTTGAGACAACTGAATGAGATACTCCATGTGAAGTGCTTGGTGTATCATAAGTTCTAATAAGTGTTAGTTATAATAAAATATATAGGACTTCTGGCCAAGATAGAGGTGTAGGTAGATATACCGTGCCTCCTTGCATAGCCAAAAGAAGAACAACAATAAATTTAAAAACAAAAAACAACCAGAACTGACAGAAAATTGAACTGTATGGAAGTTTGACAACCAAGGAGTTAAAGAAACATTCATCCAGACCGGTAGGAGGGGCAGAGACAAGCAGCCAGGTAGAGAGGACTTGAGGCAAGACAGCGGCTGGTGGACCAGGGTGGGCAAGGTGGTGGCTGGCAGACAGGGCAGTCCCACATTCATGTGCAGATAAACCAGGAGGAACAACTGGGGAGCAAGACAGACCATGCAACCCAAGGTTGCAGCCCAGGGAAATAAAGCTCAAACCTCTCATTGAAAACACTTGTGGGGGTTGAGGCGGCAGCAGGAGAAACTCCCAGCCTCACAGGAGAGTTCACTGGAGAGACCCACAGGGTCCTAGAATGTATGCAAACCCACTTACCTGGGAATCAGCACCAGAAGGGCCCAATTTGCTTGTGGGTAGCCAGGGAAGAGACTGAAAGCTGTCCCAGAGCAGAGCAAGTGGCACTGTTCCCTCTCTGACCCCTTCCTCACATACAGCACTACAACACAGTGATGTGGGTTGCCCCACCCTGGCGAATACCTAAGGCCCCGCCCCTTACTATGTAACAGGTGCTCAGAGACTAAAAACAAAATGGCTCAAATGAAAGAACAAATCAAAGCTACAGAAAAAATACAATTAAGCGACGAAGAGATAGCCAACCTATTAGATGTACAGTTCAAAACACTGGTAATCAGGATGCTCACAGAATTGGTTGAGTATGGTCACATAATAGAGGGAAAAGTGCAGGCTATGAACAGTGAAATAAAGAAAAATGTATAGGGAACCAAGAGTGACGGGAAGAAAACCAGGACTCAAATCAATCCTTTGGACTAAAAGGAAGAAAGAAACATTCAACCAGAACAAAGTGAAGAAATAAGAATTTTAAAAAATGAGGAGAGGCTTAGGAACCTCCAGGACAACTTTAAACATTCCAACATCCAAATTGTAGGGGTGCCAGAAGAAGAGGAGGAAGAGCAAGAAATTGAAAACTTATTTGAAGAAACAATGAAGAACTTCCCCAGTCTGGCCAAGGAAATAGACTTCCAGGCAGTCTAGGAAGCTCAGAGTCCCAAAGAAGTTGGACCCAAGGAAGGACACACCAAGGTACATCATAATTACGTTAGCCAAGATTAAACATGAGGAGAGAATTTTAAAAGCAGCAAGAGAAAAGGAAAGAGTTACCTACAAAGGAATTCCCATAAGACTACCAGCTGATTTCTCAAAAGAAACCTTACAGGCAAGAAGGGGCTGGAAGAAAGTGTTCAAAGTCATGAAAGGCAAGGACCTACATCCAAGACTGCTCTATCCAGCAAAGCTTTCATTTACAATGGAAGGGCAGATAAAGTGCTTCCCAGATAAGGTCAAGTTAAAGGAGTTCATCATCACCAAACCCTTATTATATGAAATGTTACAGGAACTTATCTAAGAAGAGGAAGACAAAAATATGAACAGTAAAATAACAACAAACTCACAACCATCAACAACCAAACCTAAAAAAGTAAAAACAAACTAAGCAAACAACTAGAACAGGAACAGAATCACGGAAATGGAGATCACATGGAGGTTATCAGTGGGCAGGGGGTGGGGAAGGTACAGGGAATAAGTAGCATAAATGGTAGGTACAAAATAGACAGGGGGAGGCTAAGAATAGTATAAGAAATATAGAACCCAAAGAACTTATATGTACAAGCTGTGGACATGAACTAAGGGGGCCGAGAATGCGGGTGGGAGGGGTATGCAGGGTGGAGAGGACTAAAGGGGGAAAAGTGGGACAACTGTAATAGCTTAATCAATAAAACATATATGTTTAAAAGTGTTAGTTATAATTAACTACCATGCTTGCATTTGTGCTATATTAATCATTCTTCTGGCATCATTTCCATTGAGGAACTCGGCCCACCAGGACCAGCTGATTGAGTGAACACATACAATTCAGCTCCTGTCTCTTGAAGAACCTAGTGCTGCCTCCCCAGCCCCAACCACCCTGCACTGCAGTGAGCACCTTCATCAGACCAGCCCTGCTGACATGGAGCCCGTGTGAGATGTTAAAGCTGAGCCTTGGCCGGCCCTCCTGGAGCAGGGACGACCTGAGGCCACAGCCTCGGGACCCCATCAGCGTCCCTGCAGAGAAAGAACTTACATCTCATACTGGCTCTGGAGGCCACAGATGGCTCGATGTTTGCTGTAGAAGCGGTTCTCCAGGTCGATTCTGGTCTCGCCAATGAGGTCGTCTGTCCCAATCATGTCATGGTCGTAGATCAGGACGGAGAGCAGGGACTCCTTTGGGAACGTGGCCTGGATCTCAAATGACCTGCAGTCCAAGTAGATACTTCAGGAGTCAAAACCATTTACCTCGCCTACAGTTCATATAAATGCACTAAGTGCTCAGGAACTCGGTACTTAGTAGATATTTATTTGGTTTAACTTTTCATTGATATGCAAACAATTTCCAATTCTGTTGCCACTTTTCGGTAGCCAATAATCTCTTTCACAGCCATCACCTGCAGTCTATAACTAGGTTAGCAGCTAAATGTGGAGGAAAACCCTTGGGTTTTTGGTCTCAAACTGATTTCCAACCTTGGTTTCAGATCAGTAACTTCCTGGTTGTAAAACTTTGGAAAGTGACTTCACCCCTCTTGGCCTCCTTACGTGTAAATGGAGATAAATGTCTTCTTTATAGGACAGCATTGTGGCTAAATGTTGTTTTTATAAAACACTGTTTTTATAAAATGCACGTTTTACTTCTGGGCATTTAGCTGGTGCCCTGAAATTGCCATTCCTTTCCCCTCCATTCTTGCTTGAGCGGGGAAAGCCAGCCGAGTTCGCTGTAAATGAAAGCCCTATCAAAGGGGGACAAATCACAAAGACGTGGAGACGCAGGGCCGGAATGCTGTCTCTATGGGACGTGAAGCCCCCGAGGAAGGACGCCTGCCTTCTCATCTCTGCCTTGTTGGAGCCTGTACTTCACTGTGGACAGTAGACAACACATGTTTCCTTGAGCTGTCAGGGACCTCAGTTCCTGCACTTTACAGATACGGACATTAAAATCGGGGGAACACAAGTGACTTAGCCAGGAGCATAAATCCGCCTAATGAATATATAAGTGCCAGTTTCTGACTCTTCAGCTCTGGCTCTTCCCGTGATGCCGCAACAGCCCAAGGTGCTGAAAGGAGCCTCAGCCCCGTGGGACTTCCTGCCACAATGCATTATCTGAGCTGCAGAGCATTAGAGAAGATGAGGATTAACCTTCGAGTGAACCCCTGCATGTCAGGGAAGACAAGCCTGCATGTCTTCCTGAAAAGCAAATCAAGACACGCCAATGTTTCTCCAGTGGTTCCTGACCCTCACTGCCCTGGGACGAGGTGGGCCAGCCTGGGAGCAAGGGGCACAGAGGAGGCAGAGAAGAAGGGAGAATGAAGGCTCATGGTTCCCCTGCGGGTCTGCTGCCTGCATGCTCCACAAGTCCACTCAGCCCTGACTCACACTCTCTGCATCGTGGCAGGAACTGCAATCACAGCATAGTCGGAGCCAATTAGCCGTTCCCAGAGAGGAAAAAGCAGGCAGTCCCCAGCTCCGGAGACTGTAACTGACTGAGGCAGCTCCAGCAGGCCAGGGATGTGCTCTGTGGGAAGAAATTAGCGTCCTCCACCTACAGACATAGTACTGCCTCCCTGGGGCTCCAGGATTTGGATTTCAAACAGTAATTGATTCCCGAGGCATCTCACAAGGAAGCCTGCAGCTGCCTGTCTCTGAATTTAGTTGTCACGTGGCTGCTGCCACCAAGAAAGGACTTCTTAAGTGCTAACTGCCCCTGGCAACCATGCCAATTGCTCTGTTCCTTTTCCCTAAGCTGTGTGCTTCCAGATTAATCTCTCCTGAATTTTCATTGGAGCTGTCATTAGAAAGAACTGCCCTGGCTGGACTCTCAGCCCCTCAGGGAAAAACGAGACTAATATCCACTTGTGTGGATCTCTAGATACAATGGTGGTTTGAGAGAATGCACCATGACTTGGGTAAAACCCGCACCTTGTCGAAGCATTTCATATCTCCAAGCCTTCAGAAACACTGGCATATCCCTGCTCTGGTATGTATTCTTTTGTTTATTCCTTTGTTCATTTGACAATTATTACACATCCACCATATGCCAGGCACTGTGGTTGTTAAGGAAATGGGGAACCACCAAGATCTGCAGACAGGTACCCCCTCAGGCTGATGCAAAGTGATGGGGTCCCATTAAATCCCACTGGAACCTGACTGGAGGTTTGTGCATCCATCTGTTCATTCATTCATTCACTCATCAGTCATGCAATTGCTCATTCATTCTACACATACTTATTGGCTCTGTGCTCTGTGCCGTGCCCTGTGCTCGGTGCTCGGACGTGGTGTTGAACAGACTAGACCAAGGCCCTGTTCCAGTGGTGCTTATGCTCTAGTGGGAGATGGGAGATGGCCAATAAACACCCAAACATGTCAACCCATGTCAGAGGCCAAGAAGGCAGGCAGGGTGCCAGAGGTCAGGGGGTACAGCCTGTGGCACCCTCACACAGAGGTGAGGTCCCAAGGAAGGAGTCCCCAGGCCTCAGGTCAGGCCCAGGAGCCCACTGCTCTTCCTGCTGGAGCACTGCAAGACTGAGCCAGCAACTTCTGTCCCGAGTAACCATAAATACCCATCCAACAAAGCGTCCACATGTGGGAGGCTTCTGGAAGATTCTTCGCAGTGCCGAGGCAGGAGAGAATCTTCCATCACCCTCTTCTCCTGTCTGCCACAGCCACGACCCAGGGTAATAAAACCAGTCTACTTCGGGGCACTGTGGTGAGAATGGCTAATAAAAAGCGACTACAAAGCACTCGGCAAAATGAAGTGCTAGTTACATAACGGCCGATAATGCTAAAGGTCACCTCTGGATCAGGGAAGCAAGGGTATGTTTCCCTAGCGTTGTTTTAATCATTCTCATAAAACTGAACAGGCAGAATCATTTATTTCCTCATTTCCTTCGAAGCAGTAAAGTTGTAAGAGTCTGGCACCGATCAAATGTCAGAGAGTCCAAAGAGATCACGAATGTGTAAATGAATTTAAATAAGGCTGATGGAGATTTCATCCCAAACTTCTTGTTACTCAGAAAAAGAAACTAAATGCACTTAAAATGTATCCATTGCTAAGATGATTATAAA
>PVKM010040740.1:0-13332 GCA_004027735.1 Carollia perspicillata
TAGGTTCCACTTATAGGTGAGATCATATGGTATTTGTTCCTCACTGCCTGGCTTATTTCACTTAGCATAAGGCTCTCCAGTTTCAGCCATGCTCTCAGGAAGGGTAGGAGCTCCTTCTTTCTTTCTGCTGCATAGTATTCCATTGTGTTAGTTTTAAATGATATAATTATTTTCTTGCTTCAAGATATATGGAATGCATTTTATATTATTTGCTGTTTTTTTTTCAATCTATGGTAGTAACTTTCAAACTTTTTGACAGAGTGTGAAACTACTTTTACAAATCCCAATATATATATTTTGTATCCAAGTATAACAAAAAACCACAGAATTTTCTATTTATATTTACTATGTGAAATATTTTCTGATATTTTTATTTTATTTCATTTTATTTTATTTTTATTTTTATCTCATTAAAAATACTGTTTTTAGGCTCTGTAAAAATACAGAGCCTTGTGACTCTGCTTTGACCCACAAAATAATCCTTTCCAGATGCTTTCTGATACAAGGAGAGAAGAGATAATAAATGCTCTCTTCAAAGTTAAGAAAAAGTAAGTTTGCACTTTGCACCCATAAGTGCCTTTCATAAGCATGTGTGAACTTACTAAGAAACTCACATATAACATTCACTGTTTGTTGTCAATCTCCGGGAGTTTGATACACATGGGTATTGTCTTTGCATAGTGCTTTGTACAGACTCTATTTTACAATCCTTAGGTCACTGTTTTCACACATGATTTGACTTTCATTTCTAGCAGTATGACTAAAAAATTATCTTAAATCTTCCACTGGTCATCACTAGGGTTTGGGAGTTGGGCAAGGAAATTGAAGAGATAATTAAGGGTACAAATTTGCAGCTAGTAGATAAATTAGTAGAGATCTAGTGCATAACATAGAAGTTACAGCCAGCAATCCTGTATCATAAACTTCAAAGTTGCTAAGAAACTACACCTCAATTGTCTCACAACAACAAAAAAATTATAATTTTGTGACATGACAGAAGTGTTAAATAAGTTCTTTTTCCTTTTTTGCTTGATCCCTCAAACCATACTTTTAAACTTACATGCACTCTCAGAATTTATTTGTGAATTTTGACTTAAAATTTTATAGGCTCATGACTCTCACACAGAGTTATTCTAGCAGGAGGGGAAATTTATTAATTCATCGTGTATTAAAATATTTATCTTTAAGTCTGTTTAATTCCAGTCATATATATGGTTCACATTTTAGGTATCTTCTTACCTGAGTGCACTCAGGGAAACATTCAGACTGTAAATCTGTTATAGAATTCCCCTGTTCACATGGGCTCAAATTGAGAGGGTGGATATTATAAGTGGTTTTCTTAAAGTGTATTTTTAAAATGTCAAAATATAAGAATTTATATAAATATCAAATTTATATTTTAGGGGGATTTATATATATGCAAGTCATTTATATTTGACCTTTTAATCTGTTTAGCCAACTATATGGTTTTATCATCCATAAAAAGGCAACATAATTATGCTATATTAGGGTTTTCTTAATGGACAATTGAATGCCACATCTTCTAACATTTCTGTGAAGACCAAAACAATCGAAGAGCATATGTTACAAACAGATATTTTACTTTGTGCCAAATTTAATCATTATTTAAAATTATATCTTTATAATAGTCATTTTATTTTCTTGGAAATATTTAAATTAATATAATCTGTATTGTGACAATATAAATATTGACATAAATAAAATATAAAAATAATTTGTATTTATAGTTGGCAATCATTATTTTTAATACCAGCTTCTGTGACTTAGAATGATTTAACATTTGATAATTCAGATAAATTTCTTTTTACCACAATCAATAACTTCCTTGCAGTGTTCTATTATCACTTCAATGATGATCTGCTGTGATCGAAATTATAAAACCTTATCAAAATGACTAGTTATCAAAAGATGCTACCTATACACCCTGCAAATGAGCATTGTTATATTCTATTTATGGAGCAGGAGGAGACAACTACACACTGTCTCTTAATTTTTTCCCTTGGTGCCGCTCCTGTTGCCTCTAGTTGCCAGAACTGTAGGAAGTAAGGGCAGGAGAAAGGTTAAGAGAGATGAGGGAAAAGCAGACAGCAAGAAATGAAGCTACGATCCATGATATCATACAGTTGGCTCAGACCGAGTCTATTTTCCAAGAAATTATATTGCTTACTAGGATCGGGGCCCAGATTCAAGAGGAAGCTAGCTGCCTTGGGTAACTGTGGAAGCCCTTGTGAAAGTATTCATTGCTATAAAAGTGTACCTAGTTTAATGTTTGGGACATACACTAAAAAGTACCTTCTGTTTGTCTAAATTTAGCTGGTCATTCTGTATTTTTTTTTCTAGCAAAATATTTTCTTTTTAAAAAAATATTTTTTTAAATTTACTTTTAGAGAGAGGGGAAGGGAGGTAGAAAGAGAGGGAGAGAAACATCGATGAGTGGTTGCCTCTCACACACAACTCTGCTGAGGACCTGGCTCACAACCCAGGTATGTGCCCTGACTGGGAATTGAACCGGTGACCCTTTGGTTTGCAGGCTGACACTCAATCCACTGAGCTACACCAGCCATGTCATTATTTTCTAAATCTTAAGGAACCAGCTGTCTCCAGCTGACATTTAGGTTTAATTGGAGGGTATGTTTATTTCCTTGGTGTAAGTTTGTGGAGCGGAGGATGGGGCAAGGGAGAGTAATTGGAGAAAAAGTTGGGACAACTGTAACCAGACAACAATGTAAAAAACCATAATATATCTACAAGCCTTCTTAAGGATTTTTGTGAATTGTCAGGGCAGGGGTATGGGATGGAAATTCTGTTTTCACCTTTTCCTCCAGAATCATTCTTTCTCCTTGAAAACTCACTTCTGAATATTTCCAGTATCAAAAAAAATGAACATATAGAAACCTTGTGTGATGGAAAGATCTCATGGGAGAGCTGAGAGTTGAAGGGAACAATCCCATAAGGCACATCATTGCAAACAGCCCAAAGCAGGATTTTGTTATCTGTCTCCTTTAGCATCCTTTCGTTCACCTGCCACAGGTGGTTTCTCATGGCCATTTGCCACAGTCCCTGGGTCACGCTTACCTTCCTAATGTATGTTTTCTCCTTTCTGTCTTCTCAACATTTTCCCAGTAGCCAGGAATGTCTCTCCCCTATAGAGCAAATTCCCAAACTAAGCAGTTTTGATGCCCTCGCTACAGCTTTGCCATAGCTGATTACCCAGACCTCAAAGTCTCCATCACTTATTGAGTCATTCTTTCAGAAATAAGACAGTTTGATATTCTCTGAAATAATAATTCTGAAGCCAACAATTGATACAGCAAACACTTTTTCTTAAGTTGTTGCAATGGCATGTTTTTTGCCAGCCTGTAGCAAAAGGAAAGATATCTCACCCAATTCTATCCACTGGAGCCCATTTTTATTAGTTACATCATTATTTCCTATTATTATTAATACATCATTATTTGATGTATTACTAGATACATAAAAAGTTCAGGAAAAAACTAATGGGCAGCATTTTGGATTCTATTATGGATTCTAGATAAAACTGTTTTTTTGTTTGTTTGCTTGTTTTTTGCTTCTAAATATGATTCAGAATTAAAGGTGATTGCTTTTTTCAGGTAAAAAGAAGAAAGTTTTGGTAAACACATCATAATTTGGTACAGGTGGAAGCATAGCTGATATTTTGGGGGGAAACAAACGAAATATACTCTCAGGTAAGAGTGAGGAGGAGAGAGAAGGCAGAGAGGTAAGAAAAACTGAACTGCATGGAAGGGTAGCCTTGGCTCGGACCCTACTGCATTATCTTTCCCAAGTTTATTTTCTAAGTTTAACTTTACTTTTCTATTTTCTAGCTAGTTCCCAGGTATTGGAAAAACACGTGAAGATACACATATATTAATCATGTTAGTTAATAATAATAATAGAGAGATTTCTAAATTCATATTAATATATATGAGACCATTTGTAGCAAAGCAAAGTAGGGAATGTGGTCAATCATACCAATACATTTAAAAATAGTTTTGTACACTTATTTGAATATTGATAATCTATTGATCAGTGCTTGCTTGTTTTTTTGAATTCTCCAAATAAAAGCCCTAATGTTTTACTACCTTTAAAAAATGTTATACAGAAGCTTTTAATTTGATATAAGTCCATCCATTTATTTTTGCTTTTGAGGTCAAATTCATTAAATCCTCTCTAAGACTGAGGTCCATAATTTTAATACTTATGTTTCCTTCTCTGTAATTTATTATTTTATGTCATATTTTTAGGTCTTTGTTTTAAATTAATTCTGTGCATGGTGACAAATAGCAACCTAGTTTTACTGTTTTGCATGGGGCTTCCAGTTTTCCCAGTCCCATTTATTGAAGAGGCCCTTTGCTCTCCATTCTATATTTCTGGCTTCTTTTTCAAACAATATTTGTCCATATATTTCGTTCTGTTGGTTTTTGTTGTTTATCGGACAATGCCATGCTATTTTGATTATTGTCACTTTGTAGTATAATTTGAAGTTAAGGAACATGATATCACTGGCTTTGTTCCTTTTTTCTCAGGATTGTTTTGGCTACTTGAGGCTTTTTGTCATTCCATACAAATTTGATGATTTTTTTTCGATTTCTTAACCAAAAGGCTGTTAAGATGTTAATAGAAATTGCAATAAGTCTATAGAAGAAAACATAGATCCTAAACTTGTAGACTTTATCTTAGAGAAGATTTTATGAATCCTCAAAGGAAAGAAATATAAGGCAAAAATAAAAGAATGTGATTGAGACTGTATCAAACTGTAAGACTTCAAAATTGTAAGACTGTACAATGAAAGAAACTGTCAACAAAATAAAAAGTCTACCAAGCAAATGAGAAGGTTTTTGCAAACACCTCTGATAAAGAATTAATATCCAAAATAATATAAAGAACTCATACAACTCAATGACAAAAAAATCCAATTAAAAAAATGGGCAGAGGACCTGAACAGACACTTCTCCCAAGAAGATATACAAATGGCCAACAGATATAGAAAAAGATGTTCAACTTCGCTAGCTGTTAGAGAATACAAATAAAAAGTACAGTGAGATACCACCTCACACCTGTAAGAGTGGCTGTTATCAACAAGACAAGTAATAACAAGTTTTGAAGAGATTGTGGAGAAAAATAAATCCTCATTTCCTGTTGGTAGGAGTGTAACCTGGTATAACCACCATGGAAAACAGTATGGAAATTCCTCAAAAAATTAAAAATAGAGTTACAGTATAACCCAGTGATTCTTCTTCTTGTTATCTATCCTCCCCCAAATTGAAAATATGTATTTACAAAAATACATACTCCACTATGTGCATTGTGGCATTATTCATGGTGGCCAAGATATGAAAACAACTGAAGTATCCTTTGACAGATGATTGAATAAAGAAGACATGGCACATATATATCATGAAATATTGCTCAGACATAAGAAAGGATGAAATGGTGCCATTTGTGTTAACATAGATGGATCTTGAGAATATCATGCTAAGCAAAATGATTGAGATAAAAAAGTCAAGAACCATATGATTTTACTCATATGTCAGGTATAAAAAACAAATCAAACAAGAAAAGCAAACCAAAGCTCAGACACAGATAACAGTATGGTGGTTACGAGAGGAAACAGAGTGGGGCATAGTAAAAGTTAAGGGGGGTCAAATATACACTCAAAAATGTATGGCAGGAGCTGACTCTGATGGTTGACAGACAGCTATTACACAGATGATCCATTATAGAATTGTCCACGTAAAACCTATATAGTTATTTTCATTATTTGTTTAATTCCTCACCCAAGGGTATGTTTATTGACTTTAGATAGAGAGGAAAGGGGAGAGAGAGAGATGATATGAGAGAGAAACATCATTTGGTTGCCTCCCATACGAGCCCTGATGGTGGATTGAATCTGCACCTTAGGTATATGCCCTGACTGGCCGCCGAACTCACAGCCTTTGGTGTACAGGACAATGCTCTATACCATGGAGCCACCTGGCCAGGATGTAAAACCTGTATAATTTTATTAGCCAATGTCACACCCCCAAACTTAATATTTTTAATAGAAAAATGCTAGCTCCTACTTTATTTATGATGTTAAAAACAAAATAATCATTTCATTTCTTTGTACTAAGCAGGCTCTACTGAGATAAGCATATCATATGACTTCGAAAGCAGTGAGAACCTTGGTTTTCAGCTTTTGGCATATAGGAGAAAAATAGATTTTAAAATATTAAAAAAAATGTTTGATAGTCAATACATTTGAATTATGAGGCTTTGGTTCTCAGTCAGAAAATGGCTGCCATGCAGATAAAAGTCCTCTCTTATAGATAATACCACAGTATTCATTCTTCTTAATTCTTATACATTATTGTCATTGAAAGAGGTTAGGTTAACAAGAAAAATGAGTTTTTAATAGAATATATGAAATATTATGATAGATTCACATTTCATGCCTTGAACACTAAAATTGTAATATTCTTAGGGATTTTAGAGATGAAAAAAGCTACATATTTTAAATACTTTCTAAAAAATTTTACTAGGATATAACTATTCATTACCCTGCACCAATAACTGATAGGAAAATTACTCCACCTGTGGTAACATGCTAAAAATGGAATCAATTATCTATTCTAGAAAATGATGAATAATTGTGATGATTCGAGGGGTTCTTTTATAAAGCTTTGTCAGTTATAATCTTAAATATAAAATTAAATTGAAATTCAAATTAGCATGTTGGGCACATATTGGGTATACATGTAGTACGAGGTAGTTAAAGTCTACATTAGTCATCATTTTGGTTAAAGGATTTTACATTTTTACGACTTGGAATGTAAGAATATATTAAATGTAGAAATTGTCATTCTAAGAAACATCCCAAACTGTGGAGATTTCTTTAATGAGAGTTTATTTGAGCCAAATGGTTGACATATGCAAAGGAGTAAAGTCCTAAATGCTCCCCAGCATAACAATCGTCAGCTTCTTTTATGCATTTGAGATTAGGGAAACAACTATCGGAGATCACATGGAGGTGGGGGAAAGCAAGGTGGGGACTGGCTCACAGTGTAGGTAACGAGGTCATGTGCACTCTTGAGGGAAGTTAGGCTTATTTAGAAAGGTGTGTTACCCTAAATGCACAGAAACAATACACAGAGATTGGTTAAGAAGAAAATACACCTTCTACTAAAAAGTTATCTGTCCCTGGTGGGAACTACCCATCATGACCTGCCCAGTTAGCAGTTTGTAATTAGATCACTCTTTGAGGTTACTGTCCATAGGACCCTCCTTTTTTATCATCACCCTGAGACATGTTTTTTGATTTTAAAGAGAGGGGAAAGGAGGAAGAGAAACATCTATGTGAGAAACATCATTGGTTGCCTCTCACATGCCCCTGACTATAACCAACCTGCAACCTAGGCATGTGCCCTGGCAGGGAATCAAACCTGCAACTTTTTGGACACAGGGGTGTCCAAACGCTTGGTGTCTCTGGACCATGCTGGAAGAAGAGAAGTTGTTTGGGGACACACATTAAATACACAAACACGAATGAAAACAGATGAGCAAAAATTAAAGGTTTCAAGTACATTTACAATTTTGCGTTGGGCCACATTCATAGCCATCCTGGGCTGCATGTGAGCTGCCGACTATGGTTTAGACACTCCTGGTTAAAGGATGATGCTTTAACCACAAGTGAGCCACATCAGCCAGGGCATTTTTTCAAGCTCTAATTTAAACTAACTTGTGTGAAAGCTTTATTGAATCCACAGTTTTACTCTATTCCTTTCCTTCATTATTTATTACTTATGTTTGTATGTGTGTATATTTATATATAAATATACACATCCTACTGGTTCTATTTATCTTGTTGAATTCCGGCTGATACAGTGATAAGGTATGGAATTTGTGTAGTGGGGAGGAGAAAATGAGGAGATAATGAGGATGTGAGTTGAAGGTGATAAGTAGCAAAAAGATGAGTGATGTGGTCAAAGGTCTGACCTTCTCTATGATACTGCAAACATTTTGGAGAAGCAATAATAGATTCAGCAGCAGCTTGGAAAGGTATGAGAGGAAGCAGAAGTCAGGATTCATTAGCATAAATATGGCAGGGATGGTTTGGTTACTAATAATGAATGATGTTAGCTAGGTTAGTTAGACAGGTTTTCTTTAGAAAGAAGAAGATGAAAAATATGACCAATAAAATGTCAATAAATACATATCTATCAATAATTGATTCTAAAAAAGAAATAAACAAGCAGAACAGAAACAGAATCATAGATACAGAGAAAGTTTTGATGGCTGCCAGATGGGAGGGGTATTGCGGGGATAGACAAAAAAGTGAGGGGATTAAGAAGTACAAATTTGTTGTTACACAATAGTCATGGGGATGTAAAGCATAGCATAGGGAAGATAGTAGCCAAAGAACATATGTGCATGACCCACAGATGTGGACAATGGTCTGGGAATTATATGAGGGAGCAGGGGAGTCTGGGTGGAGGTGGGGGAAGGGAAAAATCAGAATTACAGTACTATAAACAATACAATATAATTTAATTTTTTTCAAAAAAGAAATAGGAAAACACATAGAAGAGGCCAGGAATATGCAAAATATTGAAAATGATGAAATATGTTCTAATGAGAATAGTGGAACATTTTGTATGACAGGAAAAGATGAGGAATTAAATATCTATGCTTTAAATAAAGACTGCAGTCTGGATGATTATAAATTGCCTAAGAATACTGAGCTTCTGGAAATGAAAGCAGTTCCAAACAAGCTACTACAGCGTGATGGTATGAGTTCTGTTAGGTTTTAGGGAATCAGTTTACTGTTCGTGGATGATATGGGAAAGAGTGATTGTCTGATCAGAGCGGATTAAATTATCTAGACATTCCACAGTTCTGCTGATGGGCCATTTACACTTGAGTCTTCCATATTCTCTATTCCTGTCCGAATTCTTTCTAAAAGTGAAACATAAGTGTCAAGATGGAGATGAAGCAAGGTTAATTAGGTGAAATGAGGTATATTAAAAAACACACCTACATATTATGTAATATACTTATTTTCTTTCCTAAGAAATTAACTTTAGAGTACACTCGTGTTCTTGGTGAAACACATGAAATAAATCAGGTATTCAATATGTATTTTTTGAAATAAAACTGTGAAATACTGATTATTAAATTAGATCAATAGCCATTCTCAGAATCATTTTTAAACCCAAAATGATATTTGACATGGAATTCAATTTTTCAAAAGTTGAAATTGGAGTGTGAAATATGTATGTGTGTATACACACACACACACACACAATCTCCCACATTTTAAATTTTTAGCCTTCATTTTTAATATGGTCGAGGAACTAGAGGCTATATAGTATGTGAATCTGTTTCTACTTTTCTATATAGTTGAAGCAAACTTCAGGAAAATCCCAAGAGGGTTAAAAAAGTGGAATTAAAATGTATTACATTCCATCATCAAGCCTATCTTGAATTAGGAGGATTTCCATTTCTTATAGAGACTATGCAGATGCAATCAACATTTATTTAATAAAAGAAAATTAATGAATTTTCTAATTTAATTACTAATTAAAGTACTAATTTAAGTACTTTAAGTACTAATTTAAGCCAAAATTAAAAGAGAGTAAAAAAGGGAGAGAGAGAGAGAAACAAGAGAAAGAATAAGTTAAAAAATAAGAAAAAAGAACTATGAGAAAAAGAGTTAATAGAAGAATAGAAACGAGAAGAAACACAATAAGGGAAATGACAAGAATAACAAGAAAATAGACCAAACAAGAAAAATATGACCAATGAGCCACAAATGAGCCACATCAGCCAGGGCATTTAGAAAGGTCTCTTTTGAGAAATCAGCTGACAGTCTGATGGGAACTCCCATCAAGAAAATAGCAGGAGGAGAGATGCAATGGAAAAAGGACCAGGAACAACAAACAGTAAGAGGAACAAACAAAACAAGAATGAATAAAAGGATCATGAAAGGAGAAGAGAAAAAAAAGACAAAAAGTGAAATAATGGAGAAAAAACCTGAAAACACTGCCTAAATGATGAACATCAAAAGTATTAAATGAGGGACAAGATGGAGGCATAGGTAGACATACTGTGCCTCCTTGCACAATAAAAAGAAAGAGAATAACAATTTAAAAACAAAAAACAACAAGAACCGACAGAAAATCAAACTGTATGGAAGTCCAACAACCAAGGCATTAAAGAAGAAATACTCATCCAGACCTGTAGGAGGGGCAGAGTTGGGTGGCTGGGTGGAGAGGACTCGAGGCAAGGCTGTGGCTGGAGGGCTGGGGCAGGCAAGGCTACAGCTGGTGACCCAGGGAGGCTGCAGCTGGTGGAGTAGGCACGCCCACATTAACACGCAGATAAACTGGGAGGAACAGCTGGGGAGTGAGACTGACTGCATAGCCCAGGGCCCCAGCATGGGGAAATAAAGCCTCAAACCTCTGATTGAAAACAGCAGTGGGCATTGAGGCGGTAGTGGGAGAAATTCTCAGCTTCACAGAACAGTTCATTAGAGAGACCCACAGGGTACAAGAATGTACACAAGGCAACCCACATAGGAATCAGCACCAGAAGGGCCTAATTTGATTGTGGATAGCTGGGGAAGTGACTGAAATCCAACAGAGAGTAGAGCAAGTGTCGTTGTTCCCTCTTGGACTCCTCCCCCACATACAGCTTCACAACCCAGTGACGTGGGTTGCCCCACCCAGGTGAACACCTCATATGTAATAGGTGCACTGAGAAAAAAAATGGCTCAAATGAAAGAATAGATCAAAGTTCCACAAAAAATACAACTAAGTGACAAAGGGATACTCAACCTATCAAATGAACAGTTCAAAACATTGGTAATCAGGATGCTCACAGAATTGGTTGAATTTGGTCGCAAGTTAGATGAAAAAATGAAGGCTATGCTAAATGAAATAAAGGAAAATGCACAGGGAACCAATAGTGATGAGAAGGAAACTGGAACTCAATCAATGGAGTGGACCAAAAGGAAGAAAGGAACAACCAAATGGAAAAGAATGAAGAAACAAGAATTTAAAAAAAATGAGAAGAGGCTTAGGAACCTCCAGGACATCTTTAAACATTCCAACATCTGAATTATTGGGGTACCAGAAAGAGAAGAGGAAGAGCAACAAGTAGAAAGTTATTTGAACAAATAATAAAGAAGAACTTCCCCATTCTGGCAAAGGAAATAGATTTCCAGGAAGTCCAGGAAGCTCAGAAAGTCCCAAAGAAGGTAGACCCAAGGAGGAACACACCAAGGCACATCATAATTACATTACCCAAGATTAAAATTAAGGAGAGAATCCTAGAAGCAGCAAGAGAACAGGAGACAGTTACCTACAAAGGAATTCCCATCAGACTGTCAGCTGATTTCTCAAAAGAGACCTTACAGGCAAGAATGGGCTGGAAAGAAGTATTCCAAGTCATGAAAGTCAAGGACCTACATCCAAGATGACTCTATCCAGCAAAGCTTTCATTTAGAATGGAAGGGCAGATAAAGTGCTTCCCAGATAAGGTTAAGTTAAAGGAGTTCATCATCACCAGGCCCTTATTATATGAAATGTTAAAGTGACTTAACTAAGAAAAAGAAGATAAAAGACATGTACAGTAAAATGACAGCAAACTCACAATTATTAACAACCACACCTAAAACAAAACCAAAAACAAACTAAGCAAACAACTAGAACAGGAACAGAACCTCAGAAATGGAGATCCCATGGAGGGTTAGCAACAGGGGAGTGGGAGGAGAGAAGGGGAAAAGGTACAGAGAATAAATAGCATAGAAGGTAGGTAGAAAATAGACAGGGGGAGGGTAAGAATAGTATGGGAAATGTAGAAGCTAAAGTACTTATAAGTATGACACATGGACATGAACTAATGTGGGTGAGAAAGGGTATGCAGGGTGAAGGGGAGTGAAGAGGGGAAATGGGACAAATGTAATAGCATAACCAATAAAATCTATGTAAGAAAAAGTCTGTACAAAGTATTAAATGACATAGGTACTACATATTCTTGATAAAAAATCGCCCATTGCTAGAATATAATAGTACTTACTGGTTATGAGAAGGGCAGTTTATTGAAGTATACAATAGCTGCTCTTTGATTGTCTCTTGATATTTTAAAAATATTTTACAAAATTCGTGAATATAAAACTTGTACCAACCTTTGTCAAAATGTTTTTCTACTTCTTGTTCTTAAACATTTTCCTTTAAAGAAGTCATATTTAATAAAGTTTATACTGCAAATGTAATTGGAAGCAAATTCTCTAAAAATAAATTTGACTAATAGAATACTAATATGCAAAATTTTAATTCTGTTTAATCTAAAATTGATCTAAGAAATGAAATTTATGTACACATTTAACTTATTTTAAAATGCTGAAAAACCATGAACATATATTGTAACTTGGTGGCATGATTTCAAATATAGATTATCATTGACTGGGAATCATTGCAGCTCTAAACTGAAAGGGATACAAATCAAACCCATACAGTAGGGATCATTATCTAGACTTGCACTGTCCAGTCACAATCCTCTTGAGATTATGTACATTTAAATTATTTAAAATTAAATAAAATTAAAAATTCAGTTCCTTAGACATACCAGCCATATATTTTATGGAGTAACTTATACACAACAGACAGTAAATATTTGTTGTAAAGTTGAATGATGAAGAGGTTAGCATAATACAGTTTCTGTAATTAGATCTTTGGGCAAAGGATGGATGCGATTCTGCTAAACTTCAGAGTTTATCTTGAGAGTTCCAATTTCTGCACGACAAATAGCAAACTCAGCTAATAGCAAGACCCAGGTAGTTTTAGTCTTCTGTTGGAAAATTCAGTTGCATTCCCCTGGGCTCTCTTTTGCATCCCCAATTGAATCTCAGTGAATTGAAACTCCAGCTAGTCCTCAGAAGATTCCAAGGGAGTTTTCAGAAGCCCCCTGTTACTCAGTGCAGCCAAATGTTCATAGCTTGCTGTTTAAAAAGCTACTGTGGAAAAACAAGTAACTATTTATTAAAGTGTTTAGTGCAGATGAAGCTAGAAAAGTTAGGTGAGGCACGCTGAAGTCGGTCCATTTCAATGTGCTGATATTCCAGATACTATGCTCAGTCCTGTAAGTATAAAAATGAAAAGTCATATAACAGTATTCGGTAAATTCTGACTGACACCGTGGTTTGTGACCAGTGTGGCAAAGCATGACACAACATAATGGTGTTCCCTAAACCTTTTCCAACTACGTGCCAAATTTTGATGGATGTATAACATGCATTTCAATTTTGAACTC
>PVKM010040741.1:0-13360 GCA_004027735.1 Carollia perspicillata
GGGGGGAGGAAAGGTAGAAAGAGAGAGAGAGAAACATCAATGTGTGGTTGCCTCTCATGCACCCCTCACTGGGGACCTGGCCCGAAACCCAGGCACGTGTCCTGAGTGGGAATCGAACCGCAAGCCTTTGCTTTGCAGTCTGGTGCTCGATCCACTGAGCCACACCAGCCAGGGCTGTAATTCTTAATTATACATTAATTATATATAATTTGTGTATAGTCATATATATATGTATGTATATGACTGTACACGTACACTTCATTGTTGACAGCGTAACTATTTTTCTTTGGATTATACCTCTGTCTGTGTCTGCCAATTTTTAAGGCAGGGTCAATAAATAAGTTACTTTCCCCTCCAATCAGGTAATAAGTGGTTAGTGTGTTAGGATAGAAAGTTGAGGGTCCCCGACCTCCTGTTCCCGGAGGGCAACAGTCCACTGCAGGAGGAAGACAGGACCCAGAGGAGGACGCGACGTGAAACCCTAAAAGGCAGCAGGCAGCCCATCCCACTGACCGTCCCTCTGTACAAGGGAGACCCACAGACATTTCTTTCATTTCAGCCCCAAGCATGCTAACCTGATGTGGTTTTTCTTTTGCCAAACTCCCAGGCCACTGGAATTGTTATTATTTCCTCCATATTTTTGTGTAAATAAAATCTCTGAATCGTTTCCTTCGGTAACCCCATTGTCAAAGGGAACTTTAGATCTCTACCATAAACGGAAACATCGTTTTCCTCAAATCAGTTGGAACAAAAGGACATACACTAAAAATAATGCAAAGCTGTCACATTTCAGCTGGCTGTTTTTGCCTGCTGAAAGCCGGGACCTGCTACGTGTCTGTATAATTTCAGATAATACTTCTTCATCCAAAGTCATGGCACCATTAGTACGATGTGCCCGTTAACCAGGGAGCTCCCAGTTATGAAATAACAGTGAAAGGGAATCAGAGAGAGAGGGACCTATGGGCCGGGCGGTCAGGTGACCGGAGGATCCCGTGATCGGGCGACCCGCCAGGGCTTCACTGAGGATGCAGCAGCTGGCGGAGTTCAAACTGGCGCTGAGGACCCTCCGACCACTGGGCCGAGGGGCCCGGCTGATCTGGGCGTTCACGAGGAAGGGCTGAGACACGGGCACAGGGTGAGTGGTGCTAAGCTGGCTTTCCTCATCGGCCATCCTAACTGACCTAGGACTTCAATCGTGGAAGACAACTGACCCGGCTGGTGCGGCTCAACTGGTCGGGCATCGTCCTGCAGCGGGAAACGTCATGGGTTCAATTCCCAGTCAGGGCACAAGCCTGAGTTGTAGGTTCAGTCCCTGGTCGGGGCGCGTGCAAGAGGCAACCAATCAATGTTTCTCTCTCACACTGATGTTTCTCTCTCCCCCTTTCCCTCTCTCTAAAAACAAACACGAATTAAATTTAAAAAATAATGGAAGAAAATTGATATTTACCATTCATTTACTATGCACCAAGTACTAAGCAAGGTATTTTGTATATGTTTCCTCTTTTGATCCTAATAATGTGAGGAAACAGCTATTATCCCCATTTTATCGATGAGGAAACTGAGGCACAGACTCAATGCAAGGTCATGTAGCTTTGAAAGTGGTGGAACTGGGGATTCCAATCCAGTTTCTTCTGTGTCCACAGCCCGTGTTTTCTACCTCACCTATGTCTTCAGTGAAATCAGGAAATGAAAGCTACGGGTCATCTTGGGAAATTCTCATAAAAGGACTCTGCAGTGGGGGTGGGGGTGGGAAGGCAGGGGAGGCAAGAGGGACTTCTGGTCTCCGGAGGCCCTGAGCAACGGAGGCTGACCACCCCCGGGTAGGGGTGTGGGCGCTGCAGAACTGCCTCCTGTCCGGGAACGCAGTAGCTTGTCCTTCAGTCACGAAACCAAGAGCTTCCGCCCAGGCCTCCCGGCTCTGCGACTGGGAAATATCAGCAGTGCATATCAGCGGCATCAGTGACCAAAACTTGACCTTGTCGAGTTAATCAGTGAAGAAATCAATCACTCGAAAAAAAATGCAAATTTGTTTTTTGCGCAGAGTTGGAAACTCATTACACCAAGCCACTCCTTAAATTAAGCTCAGAGCAGTGACTCTGAATCTGGGTCAGATAAGGAACAGTGGGAGGTGGCAATGAGCAGGCGGGAGGGCAGGAGCCCCCCGAGTCCTTGCATCCAAGACCTTGGTGTCCGTTTCTCCTTGGGCCCCTCCATTGTGTCTACAGACCCGAAAACGGCCAACTCGGTTTTCCCTGACAGTGTGTTTTAATGTTGTGTTTGAACAGCACACCTGCTCCCGTAGCCCAACTCTTAACCCTTACGCAACTTTTTCTTTCTAAATGGATCATTGATTGCTGTATGTGTTCCCTGGACCCTCTGGGCCACTAAGTCTGAGAAACCAGAACTGTGGGTCTTTTTTTTTTTTTTTCAAAATTCCAATTGTAGTTTAAACCTGTGATTGGCACTCAGTACCCCGGTGGGACAAATCAATAATAGCTCTTCATTTTCTTCCCTTACCCTCCTCCAACCGATCAAGCAGCTTGGAGAAAATTGACACTGTCTCTATACTTTCGCTAACTTCTCCTCCAGTGTGCCTCGGAAAACTCTGTGATTGATTTCCACGCATATCAACTTGGAAGCCACCTGCCAGGAGATGCCACGAACGGAGAGGCCACTTAAAATGCACAGTATGTGCGGTGAGAGGCTCTCTAATTGGGCACTTCTCTCTCGTGATTAAATAATCACCAATAGGGTAGAATTGTCAGGAATTTAAAAGCAAGATGCCTTAGGATTCAGAACGAAGATTATTTTGAGTGACACACCCGTTTCTTGATGTGCCTACTATGTTCCCGGCCTGGGGCTCCACTGTTGGAGGTCTGTAAATTAATTGGACACACTGCCTCCACAGGATCACGATCGGGCAGGTGAGGCCGATGACCATTGTTACCAAACGACGAGACACGTGCCACGACAGAAGCATCTACGAGGCGCATGAGCGGTGCACCTTTTTTCTTTCTCCCACAGAAGCTTGAAGACTCACGATGGCTTTGGCGAGACTCTCAAACCTGGAGAGAGGATGGTGCGGGAGGCCGTGGACATCAACGGCGGTCTCGTCGTTAAGGCGCTGCCACGGGGAAGGTGGGACCGTGTTCCTCTGAGTGGCTCAAGGAAGTGTAGCTGCTCGTGTATTTATGGGACACATTTTAATTAGACAAAAGAAAGAACTTCCTTCTGAGTCCGGTGTCCCCATCAGGGGCCAGCGTCAGCGAGAGTCACTGAGCTGTGCTGTTTCTCATGGCCGGTCACACGGGTTTGCACCCTCTGGGTATGCCGCCTTGTCTCCGCCACCAGCTCAGACCTCTGGGCTGAGGACTTATTTACCCTTATGTACCCTTACGTCCTGGGCAGGGACAGGTCCACTAGGCCATGTGGTGCTGCATGGCCCACCCCAAGCCAGCCTCGCTCCCTGGTCCTGGATGTGAGACACAGAGCCCAAGGCCAGGCAACCACGGGCTGCCTAGCAACCAGCCGCGCTCTTCCCTGAGAATTTTAATGAAGAGTCACAAAGACTGTTTGGTTTGGTGTATGGATATGGATGATGTATGTGTAGATAGATGCATGTCTACATATACGAGGGGGGACCCACAACCCCGGAATTTATCAATAAAATATCGTGCATTTTTTCTTACATGTTTACACTTCAGTCACCTTCAAAGCACTCTCCATTTCATGCTGTACGCCTAGGGAGACATTTTCTCCACTGCTCAAAACAGTTTTGAACTTGTCGGTTTTGACGCCTTTTAGTGCTTCTGCTGTGTTTTTTGTTGTTGTTGTTTTGTTTTACCTCTTCTGCATCGGCAAGACATTTCCCTTTGAGGTCATTTTTCATCCAGGGAAACAAAAAGAAGTCCCTCAGGGCAACATCGGGAGACTAGGGAGGGTGGGGCATGAGGATCATGCCGTTTTGCTCAAAAAATGATGAACACTCAGTGCGGTGTGGGAAGGTGTGCTCATACGTCGCCCATCGTGAAATGGGCAAACACATTGAAAGAGTCTTCAAAAAAATTCACTGAAGCTGAACACAACCTCTCACAACAGCGCCAGCTGGTCCACTGATACCGATGGGTTCCTAGAACACACACATAGTGGGGAAGCCTGCACTCCAAGGAGCCCGGCCTGCAGAAAATAATTCTGGTTTATTTTTGGCTCCTCCCTTGTACACACACACACACACACACACACACACACACACTTATACAGGGTGGGGCAAAAGTAGATTTACACTTGTTCATATGGAAAACAATATAATTAATAAATAATAATACAAGAATAAGCGTGTTTTTCATACTCACAACTAAACCTACTTTGTCCCACCTTGTAGAGCTACACGGTTGTGCTATTTATATAAGCAGCACGGGAGAGATGAAGAAAATACGGCAAAATGCTCACACTGCTTCGATCTGTCTGCATGATGGCGTCAGGTACGGTGCTCTCTATTTCCCTGTACATCTGGAATATTCCACGTAAAATGTTTTTAACGACTTCAAGCTGGAAAGCGCGGACTTCGCCTGCCCACGAGCACAGCGTCCAGGCACCTGAAGACCTCGGTGGCTGTTCTCTCATGAACTCGTCACCTCCTTGGCGTTGAAACTGGTTTTTCTGTGGATCGTAGTTATCATGCCGACTGTGGGTTGCTTAAAAAAATAAATAAAGACAATGTTGCCATGAGCCCTGGGTCTGTGAAAAATATCTCCCCTGTATCTGAGTTTAGCTTGACCTGAGTTTTCCTTCCGCGCCGGGGGAGGGACTGGGTTTGGCAGGAGGACTGTCGCGGGGGAACCGTGAGAGAAGCCCTGTGCCGTCCCCCTGGTGAAGGGGCTATCTTTAAGGGTCTCTTTCCTTGGACTCATAAATGGATTTCTGCCTCATCTCGCAGTAAATCTGAGACCAAAAGAATTCGCGGGGCCTCCTAATGCACGTAATGCGGCGTGACTGATGAAATGTGGCAGGCACGACGCGGCACCTAGGTTTCTGAAAACCGTGCAGCAATGAGCCGTCCTGGCCACCGAGTTAAAACAATGCGCTGACTCGAGCCACCACCCAAGTTATCTTCCTTGATTCGGTCGTATTTTCAGGCACTTTGCAATTTGGATTACAAAGTGCTGTGTATTTTCTGATGGCGGGGGACAGCTCCTGTTTATCCCCAGAAACTCAAATTAATGCTTTTGTTAAACTGACGAGCACCACCACACGTCTAAGTCACCCCCTGGGGGTCTGTCTGAAGGTCTCGGCCAGTCTCGTGTACTTTGACACAAGTGTTCTCCAGCACACAGCAAGACATCGGTTACCTGGATCCTGAAAGTCAACTGAGGTTCAGCCCTCAAGGACAGAGGAGGGTCAGGGGCAGCAGGGATAAGCCCAGGATCAACCCCACGGGCCCTTCCCCAGCCTAACAGTCAGGCTGGGAAAACGGACCAGTGGGTCTGAGGCCATGGGAGAGGCTGAGATTAAGGAGACTTTGGTTCCAGTCCAGTTCTTTTCCTCAGTCTCTCTCTGCCTCAGGGGTCCCACCCATAACTCTTGACTCCTGCTTCCCACTTTGTTATTCCGTATGTGAGGATGAAATGAAATTCCAGACGTGCAAGTATTTTACAGACGGTAAAACCCTATATAGGCACAGGGCGGGGGTAGATTACCTTCTACACGGTTGGCTGACATTCTCATTTTCCACGCTGGTGGCCTGGCCTCCATGAAGACAGCAGGCCAAACCACACCTGACTTTTCGGGGGCTGAGTGGTCTGTGAAACGAGGGAACCCTCCTAAACCGAGCGCCGTCTAAAGCTGTCGTGAGAGGCGCGTGAGATAGGGGGCCGAGACCCCGCTGTGAAGTTAAGGAGATGGGTTAAATGTCAAGTGTGGGTCTTTCCGACGAGCATTCTGACCACCTTCACCAACCAGCAACCTCTGTGATATATTCTTGCAAGAGGCCAGAACACACACCCAGGAGTGAATGGAGATCTCATCATTGGGTCACATTTGTCTGAAGTATGTGGATATTTCAAGTAGAAGTTCGGATTTTTTTTTTCTTACTTTGATTCTATCTGAGGCACCTAGAAAAGTGTCGTTGTCCTCAGGTTCGGTTTCTACTGGACATTCTGAACTGAAAGAGCTAACCCATGCAGGAAGTGCAGGCTCATGAACCGGGGAGTCGGAAGAGCACAGGTCAAGGAAGCTACAAAAGCGAAATTAGATCGAGGCGGACGTTTCCTGTGAGGGGAAGGCGATGTTTCCCCGGGTACGGAACTTCCCCCAACACCAGCCAGTCTAAACCATCTCGAATGGACATCATCTACTCAAAGATCACAGGAGGGAACACGAGTGGGCTCCATCAAAACCACAGGCCTGCTTTAAGTGCCTAGAAACTGAAGAAGAAAAGTCAAGTTTGGCAGGGATTTGATTCAGATTCAAACAAGGCCCTCACCAGGACCACAGAGCAATGGGGGAGCAGGTTCGGGATCGCTGGCCCGTTTGTTTATTATCCCGTAACGTGGAGATGCCACCGTAGCACCTGCTGTCTGCGGAACGGGGCTGTGGACGGAGACGTGGCTTCACAAGGATAAAGACCTGCGGAAACTCGAGGTAGCTGGGGTGCGCCGACGCGCCGCCCAAGGAGTTGGTTCTTTTCTCGCACGCCGTGCGGGCCAGCCAGGTGCCGCAGTGTTCACCTGCACAAGGAAAATGCAACGCTCTCCCACAGGCAACCACAGTCCCTGGGGAGGTTATGGCTTCACTTCAAGAGGATCTCGTTTCCCCTACAGTTTTTCTCGTGTGTGTGTGTGTCTATTTATACGTGTGTCCTAGTAAATATGCGTGTGCAAGCCTATGCGTTTGCATGTGCACAAAGCGTACATGCATTTCATCAAAATACCAAAGGGACCCCCGAGCCAACCTCTTCCTCTTAGTGAGAGGCATGACCGCCTTTCCCTAACTACACGCCACCGACATCCCCTGCAGCTCATTGCGGTTGTCCCCGTTTTCAAATGCACAGAAGAGCTGCCGTGTATTTAAACGGAACCGTCTCATCGCAGACAAGGCATCCCCTGTAGGCATTTATTCCGACGAAGGTTGCCATTTCTTTAAGTTTCTGTTCTATTTACTCTCCTCCTCCAGCAGGCGCTGAAATATTGATATTTTGATTAAGGTCGGAAGGGTGAGCCTGAAGGCCAAGGTTCAAAGATGGCGACCAGGAGGTTCACGGTTTTCATAAACCCTGCGCCGTTTCTCGATGGGAAAGCAATCATAACCTGTTCAGGCCGAAAAGTAGCACACCACGACGTTGAAATCCACTGCGGCCTCGTGGACTGAGCCTTTCTCTCCACTGGCTCATGACCTAGTTGGCTGAGGGTTTCTTTGTAAAATTCAAAACAAACCGCCTGGTGGTGGCGATGGGCCCCTCTCCGTGCTGCTGCCGGGTCCCGGGGCAGCCCCCTCTCACTGTGGCGCAGGCTCTGCCTCTACCGCCCACGAGCCCGACGCAACCTGACGACGTCCTGTTTGGCACGTGGGCTCTCAATTCAGTTCTGATGAGGTTCACATTCCCCCACTGTCCCGGAAATGATATTCAGATTCCCTTGAGCTCTTACACTCTGGGATTGCCAGGTTTGCCTGCTACAAGGAGGTGTACGTCTCCTTCCCTTAGCCACGTGGTAAACAATGCACTTTTTTAAGCAGGACTCATTGCCACGGAAGCAGCTGAGCCCACAGCGATTGACCCAGAGCTTGAAATTTAATGATATCACAGATCTCACTGGCAACGAAGTACTTCTTGATCTTGATCACAACGATAAAAACGAACCTCGCCAAGGCTTCTTAAGGTGGAAAAGCTGGATGAAATGCCGTCTGTTTTTTCCTTGGTGAGTGTGTGGTGGGGGCGGGGGTGCTGGGAGGGGGTTATACGGAAACCCTTTGACGTGTCCTAAGCAGTGTATGAATGTCCTCGAAATGGCGCCCCCTAGTGGGGTGGGATATTTTCATGACTGCAGTCATTCGTCAACATTCAGTGTTTTTTACAATGGGTATGCTTCATCTTTCACAGCAACAGAAAAAATTAAGCTTAAAAATATCTGCAACATTCTTTTGCCACCAACTCGTGAGTAGGATTTAAGAACTAAGAGGGTGGTTAATAATTTGCCTGCACGAAAACTTAATAAAATCAAGTTCCCGTCAGCATCTCTAAATAGATGACTAATCTAACTTCTAAAAAAAGAAAATAAGTCCCCTAGAAACAGAATTTGCACACACACACGACAAGCAATAAAGAGGAAACAGCATATAAATGCGTGTAATGATTTCTTTCTTAGTTCCATCGTGTGTTGGTGTTTGGCATGTACACAGGGTGGTTTATTGTGGAAATAAGACAAACATATTATAAATGTGTGGGCAACAAAAGGTCATGTTTACATGTGTTAATGTTTAATCACAGTATTTTTCCGTACATGCAAAAATATCTGTGCGTGTGAATGTGTACCCATACATAAATACACACACTGTTACTCGTGTGTTCACAGACACATACATTTTCATCCCGAATCTCCTTTCGATTTCATTTAAGAACCAAGAGAGTTTAGTCGACACCTGAAGTTTAAATATCAGATTCTGACAGCCGGAGCGCCAATAGCCGGAGAGTGGGCAAGCAATTCGTCCTTGCCCGCCTCGCCCCCCGAGCACCTCCTCCGGGGCGGCCCCGCTCGGCCCAAACCCTCTTCTCTTGTTCCCTGCCCTTGATCTGGTGTGTCGTCTCTCTCTTGTTTGTCTATAGATTAGCACAGAAATGTCATTGCACACGAAGTGAATAGGGCACAGCCCCAGCACCTGCCACTTTCAAAACTCTTTAGAAGGTTCCCTTGTTTATTTTGTAGGCGCCCAGGGGGCCACTCAAATAACTGCATTGAAACAAACAATGCTGCTGATGATTAAGAAGGCTTTTCACATGAAAATTCACTTCGGAAAAATGTTTTGCAGATGTACTGGAGAAAACTGTATCACTAAGAACCACTCCAAATACTTTGGTGGACCAAAACACCTTTATATTTCTCCTGGCGGCCTGCCAAGTTCACTGCCAGCTTGAAAAGAATTCTATAGCTGGCGGCTGGAGCAGAAACCGCAATGATTTAAAAGAGAATTGGCTACAGTAAGAGCGATAATGCCTGATATCGTTAAAATGCAACTGGCATCTTAGCTCCCTGCCGCTCTTTGAAAATGTGCTTACTCTCCAACTATTTACAAGGGAAAATGCGGAGACAATTGAAATCGCAGAAAATAAAAATTATCTGAAAGGACTGCGAAGTACTTGCCCAATGGTTTACCACTAGTGCTGGTAAAATAATGACACGTTCTCAATTCTTAAATGAGTGAGAATTCCAGGCAGAGAGTCTCCTCGCTGAGAAACTCGCCCCATCCCACATGAACCATTTCCATGAAGTTCTAAATTAATTCATGCAGACGGTAAACACAAGAACAGCTGGCTGAAAATTAAGTGTAAACACGAATGGACAACGTCCTAACGTCACCGGGTTATCTTACCATTGGACGGAAACAGTGATGTCTGTGGTCACTTTTCAGGGCGATTTTGGAGAACTCAGATTTGGTCTGACAAGCTAAGGAAAATCACAGGAAGCCCACGGACCAAAAAAAAAAAAAGAAAGAAAGAAAAAAACAGGGCTCTCCAGGGCGTTTGTGCAGAAAAGCAAAAGAAGCCTCTGTCCAGTGGTTCCGATTTACTGTAGTCAGCAGCAAGGACAGGCCTTTGGATTTAGGGCTCAGCTCACTTGACGGCCACCACTGATCTCCCCCTTCTGCAAGAATGGGCGAATTCCCCTTCCATTTGGGGGCATGTACCTCCGTGTTTACGTTTATCCCCACGAACACGCAAATGTCAGCGGGGAAGTCAAGGATGATCTGCTGGAAAACTCCATGTAGGGACTGTGGAGGGGGAGCACGCACTCGGGCACACCGACCCGTCACCACATGCCAAAACCCAGATGAGCCACGAGTCGTACCTGGCCTCAAGGTACACAGGGGAGGCAGACACGTAAGTGTATAACGACAGGCGAAGTTCAAAGGTGTTTACACAGAGGTGGGCAGCCAGTGCAGCGAGAACATCTATGGGGAGAGATTTTCTGATATGAATGTAAAAGTGCATCATCGGCTAAACACTGAAAGACTGAGGACTGTTGGTGATTCCAATCCAAACTCCGCATTTCCACGCCCCAGACCGCGCCATTCTCTACGGTCAAAAAAGAACAGGTTCTCAGTTCCACCGGACGCTAGCTTCTGGGGACTCTTTCTCCAGTGTGTAAACAGAGTCACCTGCGAAGCAGGGGAAGGCCTGGCTAAATGGCCACACAGAGAACTTAATTCAGCGCGCATTTCCCAGCTCATTGTCTGCTGGTGGTTTGTGGCCCTTCCGTACGCTAAATCCCTACAGATGGGATGGCTTTGCCTCCTGAGTTCTAGATCCTTACGTCTGACCTCCATCCTGGCATTTCCAGGTGTGTCTCTGGTGTCCCCTCCAACCCAACAAGTCCCCCCGCTGAGCTCGTCGCGTCCCCTAACCTTACTTATGCCTGGGCCCATCTTTCACTCGCCGGCCACGCAGTCATCAGAGGCCAAACCACGGGCGTCGTTCCTAGCTGTGTCTTCTCTGTGACCCCCACTCGTGTCCAATCGATCCTGTTGAAAATACCCTGTTGATTCTAACTTCGTTACACGTCATGTTTGTGCTCCCCCGAATCCAGCTGTTGGAACCCTGACCTCCAGTATGAGAGTACGGGGGGCAGGGCCTTTGGGAAGCAACCAGGTCATGAGAGCGAAGGCCTCACAAGGGGATTGGTGCCCTTATAAGAAGAAACATGAGGGCGATGACTTCTCTCTCAACTACGTGAATACACAACACGATGCTCATCTGCAAAGCAGGATATTGGATCTGCTGGCACCTTGATCTTGGACTTCCCACCTCCAGGGCCACGAGAAATCAGTGTTGGCTGTGTAAGCCACGTGGTCTGCTATTCTGTGACAGCAGCCCTAACTGTCGCGTGCCTTTCAAATATATCCAAGTGCCCCCATCCCCCGTCCCTCATCCCATCGCCCTTCACATCTGCTAGATTGCCACAGTGGTCTTCTATCTCGATTCCCAACTGCTACCTTGTGCGCGCATAAATAAACCTACCATAGGCCACGTGCCCCTTCTCAACTCCAATTTGGGTTTCTGCACTGCCCTGTTGGAAACCTCACAAAGGCTGCCCACCGGCCGCGTGGCAAAGCTTCACTCCCTCCCTGGGACTTAAACAGGCACGTTATAATCTGGTTCCAGAACGGCGCCGCGGGGGTGTCCCTCCCTCGGGCCGGCACACGGCGGTCCACAATAATAAGCAAGTCTTTCAGGCTCACAAGGGCATCACAACCAGAAAAGATCTTCGCCCCCGTCCCTGCTGGCTAACGCCTGGTCCTCCGGTTCCCCACAGCTACTACCTCCTGCGGGGTCTCCGCGGACATCCCGCTGGCTTCCTCAGCCGTCCTTCCCTGTGCTCGCCGGGATCTCGGTGTGCCCGCCACTTCGTGGTAACGGCTCACTTATTCATCTCCATTCCCTCCTATGTTACTGCTGCCTCCAAGTCAGGGACTGTGTCCTATTTTTGTTTGTACCTCTGACTCCTAGAAGTTCTGAGCGCGGAGCAGGTGATGAGGTCTATTTCGGTGTTGAACGAATCCGTGCACTCACTGGGTAGCCTGCAAAGATGGTCCTACTCAGCACTGCATCCCGGTCGGATGTTGGCCTCATGGGCTCAGCCTGGAGTTTTAACTACAAATACATACACGTTTATATAAAACTCCAGGCAGAATGATAACGGTACAGAAAGGGTAACTCTGAGAAGCCTGAAAACAACAAAGGGCCCCAGAAATGCCGAAGGACTCATTTATTCCAACGTTTGACAAAGGTGGTCAAGTACGGAGTCTTAAAGTGCTACTTGAACCAGGTACCTTAGAGCTTAAAACCCACCAGTCGGGGTTGAGGCCTTCAGGGTGAACATGCCCCAGACCCGAGAATTCTTTATAGAACGTGAATACTCTCAGGCGATGAGCCACACCAAGTCTTTGGGGGCCTTGGGGCCCCGCAGCTTACGGAGTCCCCTTCTCCTGCCAGCGGAGCCCTGAGGCCGGGGTGTGGTCCAGAAAGAACAGCAGACACTTCAGCTCCTCCCCAGCGGCACCCAGGAACGCTGCTACCGGGACCCTCTGCTTCCCACACTTTCGTTTCCACAGAGAGTTCAAGTCACAACACAATACAAAACATGGAGACGGAAACGGAGGACCGACGCCAGGCTGCCTTTTGCCTCAGCCTCACCGAGGCGCGACAGGAGGGGACCCGGCTGCACCCCTTTACGCGCACGGTTTGATCGCTTTGGAAACAGGCTCCCGCCACGCTCAAGATGAGAGAGATTTTTGTCACCCCCAGAGGTTTCCTCACACTCTTTCACAATCCGTCCCTCCCTCTGCCCCACTCCCGGTAACCACTTGTCCGATTCCTGTCACTACAGACCCGTTCGCACTTTCTAGAAATTTATGTGAATGAAATCACACCGTGTGCGCACTGTTTCCGCCAGGCTCACTTCGCCCAGCGCGAGGATTTGGAGACTCGACCACGTCGCTACATGTGTGAACGAACTTTGTGCTCTACCAAGTGATGACATCTTTTGAGCCGTTCTCTCTACTGTCATAATCATTTCTTTAAAAGGAAAGGAATCTTAACCGTCAAAAAGGAGCCAGGATCTGCGCTCCAAAGCAGCCCGGCTCTTCTCAGGAATGGAAAACTGGCAGCCTTGTGCTCACGGGGCGGGGGCCTCCGGCGAAACCGTGTGAGCCCCGCCACCCTAAGCCAGTCCTCCTCCTGGCCGCGAAGGGGGAGCTCTGCCCATCACGAAGCCCTGTATTCCTCCTCATTCAAGGAAAGAGAAAAGCAGATTCCTCTTGAGACACGTTTCCATGGTAACCAGCTAGCAATTGACAATGTGGCAGCAGCCAGTTGGACCTTCTGAAGGGGAAAATCTCCAGCTGAGACCAGGCTACTTCGAGGCCCAAGGAGGGCTGGCTCCCACCCGGGCCTCTTGAGGAGGCCCCAGGGCTCAGAGGGCTGTCCCGTTAATGGGGAAGAAGGGAACGGGGGCCTCTCCAAATCGGGCCCTGGTCATCGCAGGAACAGCACGGAGCCTAGACAGATGCCACCCTTAGAATCAGGGTGACTTCGAGCAAGTTCATCTCTCTGAGGTTCAGTTTCCTTCCCATAATTGGGTAATAAGGGGGC
>PVKM010040742.1:0-13313 GCA_004027735.1 Carollia perspicillata
GTGTGTCCCCTGCTGGGAACTGGCCTACAACCTAGGCATGTGCCCTGACTGGGAATCGAACCGGGACCCTTTGGTTCCCAGGCCCGCACTCAATCCACTGAGCCACACCAGCCAGGGCCTGAGCGTTTATTCTGGAAGAGAAGTTCCAGTCAGCTGGCCTCACTCGCCCCCTCCCCTAGACTGTCCCTGGGGCACCCCACACGGGCACGTCTCCTATCCGCATCCTTTTTCTGTTTTGTTTTTAGATTTATTTATTTAATTATTTATAGAGAGGGGGGAAGAGAGGGAGAGAAATATCTCTGTGTGAGAGAAACATCAATCAGTTGCCTCTTGTACGCTCCCAACTGAGCACCTGGCCCGAAACCCAGGCACGTGGCCTGACCAGGAATCGAACCGGCAACCTTGCAGATGGTTTGCAGGATGAAGCCCAACCCACTGAGCCACACCAGTCAGGGCATTCTACCCACATCCTCTGTGCCCTCTGCTTCTCTCCCTCCCCCTCCCCCTTGGTGCCATCACTGATCCAGGCTTCTGGACTGGAACCTGGGAGCCATCCTGCACTCAGCCCTTCCATCGAAGTAATTTCTAAAGCTATGCATTTTACCTCGGAAATGCCTCCTGAACATGGCCTCCTGGATGCCACCTTAGATCAGGCCGCCACTGTCCTGCTCCTGGGTTCTGCTGTGGTGGCCTCTTCCCCTAAACTCCCAGCGCGTCTTCTCTATCAATCGTCCCTAAGTAGATCCAAACCCTGGGGAAAATGGGGAGTTCCCGACTTTGGCACACGTTCAGGACTCCTCCTGCCATGTTTCTCCCAGCTCCCTTCACACTCACCTCTCCCAGGGACCCTCAGGAAGCCACACAGGAGACCCAGAGTGAGGCAACTCCAAGACGAGTCACAGCAGGAAGCCGCCTGCCCCACTCTTGGAGCTAAAGGAACACAGGGAGGAGATGGCGTCTCCAGATCTTCGGAGCTGGGGACCATCCTGGCTGCCTGGCCAGGTGCTGCCCACCCAGCTGTTGAGGTGCTGCCCAGTGCCAAGGAATCGGGGAGAAGGGCCCTGGTTTCTCCCTTCTTCCCACCCTTTCGTGTCCTGACCGTGCCTCTCATTGGCTGAACCCAGCGGGGAGCCAGGGAGCCTGGGACGTAGAGTCTAGGGGGGTCAGCCCTTGCTGCACCCGCTGATGCAGACCAGCGAGAGGGAGAGGAGAGTAGATCTGAGAGCAGCCCAGCAAAGGACCGCGTGTGCCCTTCATTCCGATTCAGCTCCACTTAATCATTAACCGTTCCAGAACGCGCAGGATACCCTCTGGGAAATCCTTTTATCACAGTCATCTAGAAAATGCCTCCCTGATCTGTTTCCCTCTCTGCGAAATCAGCAGACACCTCAGAAAAGTATTGGCTATGCCTCACCTGGGCTCCACGGTTCTTTGTTAAAGCCCTCTCTGTGGGACCTGTCACCGGGGTGTTGTCACATGTGGTTCCCATGTCTGAGTTCCTCTGCTCAACTTGGAGACCCTCAAGGACAGATGGGGTGTCACAGGTCTCTGAGTTAGCATTGGACCCCGACTCAGGGTCTGTCCACACGGTGGGGGGTGTCGTGCCCAAGGTTTCGTAGCTGGCGAGAGACAGAGCAGGGACCCCCAGCTGTGCCCTCTGTCCTGTGCCCTTTCCACTCTGGGATTGGGTCTCTAATCACCAGCAGAACTCCCAATGATTAGACATTGAAGACCCTGGAGACCTAGTTCCTGGGCTTATATCTTACGAAGCATGATGAATGTATAAAAATACTGCGGAGTTCTCCAGCCCTTCGTTCATCTGCACGAGATGTTGGGGGCGCTGTGGAAAGAGTTTAGACACACGGACGAGGACCGGCGTTCTGTGTTGAATCCCAGACTGAATTCTGCTAAGCTATGTGTCTTTTTTGTTGTAACCAAAAGCCAAACTCACGCTGCTTCAGCGTGTTAGGCTGTGTAGTATGTGTCCACCCAAAATGAATCAGAATAAATGTTTAAGTCAAGAATTTAAGCCATGACATCCACAGCTTTTCTCTGGAGTCCCTAAAAAAGTTCTCAGGGGAAAAAATGCATTAATTTATGAGGCAAAAAAAAAGAGGGGTGTTTAAAAAAAAACCTCAAGAAGAGTTCTTAGGGAGCAGACGAGATGAAATGGATTTCCTCCATTTCAGTTTGAGGTGATGGCTTTCAGCCGGGGGACCACATGGTACGTTCCATCGGCGGCAGGGATAGATGGCATTAATGGCAGTAAGGAGATATACAAGTTCTATTGGTAATTGTGGTGGCTTTGTTTTCTTATTTGCAAAACCTGAACTCCTGCTGTTCCTGTTACATAAGCTTCTAGGCTCCAAAAAGAAAGATTTTAATAAAATGGAACTCTTATTCATTTCCACTAAGTAACTGCCTGGGAATGACAGTGTACCAGCTCCGAACGCTGAATTAATTAGAGACATGCATTTGTGAGTCAAAGAACCGTCAGCCTCATCCTTCTGTTACTGGGAGGGAAGGGACTGTCTCACGTCAGTGGGCACGGTGAATTGATTCCATTTTTGGAGATGGGTCCGAGGCCTGGAGCACTTCGCAGGCAGCAGACAGGCCCCACAGAGCTGGTTTATATAAAAGAACACCGCCCGAAACTCCTAAAGTCCATATGGAGTAGCAGAACAGAAGTGCTTTTTTTAAATGTCTAATAAGATAAAAACTGAGTTTCATCAAAACAAATGCTGAACAAGGCAACAGATTGGAGTAGGAACAAGGTCAGTTAGTGACTTAGGCATGGGGACTAGGGCCAGGCCGGGCACACAGCAGAAGGGGGAGGGAGGACGGGGCATCCGTCCTCAGGCCTGCCTGCTGGTCCTTTACCAGGCGCGGGAGTCTGTCTTCGAGGGCCACACACGCTGGGCGCTGCCAGGAGAGAAACTGAGGCCCAGGCCCACCTGCAGCCCGGTAGAGCCGGTGTTCCCAAAGCATGCCTCAGGGGCCCTGGGGGTCCTAGGGCAGCTCTGGCCAGGAAAGCAGCAAGTAGACCCTTGGTTCAGGCAGTTTAGGTGCAGAAAGTGACAAATGTTGCAAACTGGAGCTTTGCCCCCGTGGAGCAGATTGTGAAACATTTACCGCCATGCCACTGCCTGGGGCTTCCTGAGACCCTTTCAGGGGCTTCGTGTGGGCAAACTATCTTCATAATAACACTAAGCTATTGTTTGCTTCTTTCACGAGTGGACAGTGGTGTTTTCCAGAAGCTACCTGGCAGTGATACTGCAACAGACCGAATGCAGGAGTAGATACGAAAATCCGGCCATCTTATAGTTAGCCTAGAAATGTGCAAAAATCTAAAACAATGCCACTATTCGCACTAATTTTTATTGTTTTGGAAAATGGTTAATTTTCATTAAAATTTTATGCATGTTAACATATAACTGGCTTATGATTATTTTAAAGTGAACTAACAAAATATTTTTCAATTTCTCAATTTTAATCTCAAATTTGATAAATATTGATATAACCCACACAAAAACTCTTTGGGATTCTCAATGTTTTCAAGAGACCATATATTTTAGAATGATTTTAGGTACACAGCAAAACTGAGTGAAAGATGCAGACTTCCGGTGCGCTTCCTGCCCCCACTCCCCCCACAGCCTCCCCCCCATTGTCCACATTTCTACCAGAGTGGTGCGTTTGTTAGAGTTGATGAAGCTACATGTTGTAAGGGAGGAAAATAATTTTCCCTCTGCCCTTCTGAGTTCTTAGCTGAGACCCTGTGTAATAAAAGACAAATTAACAGGAGAAAAGCAAACAGAAGTTTATTAACATATGTACCTCCTGTATGCTTGGGAGGAGCTCTCCAAGCTGTCACAGAACTCAGACGTGAGCACTGTTTTAATAAGGAAAAGGAGTGTGTACTGTAGGCCTTTTACGGGAGAGTAAGTGGTTTTCAGGAAAGATGAACGGGTCCTGAGAAGAATGGGTGGAAGATGAGAGTTTGTAGCGAAGTTTATCTGGGCGCCGACTTCTCATTCCTTCTTCCGTGGTGAGGCAGTCTTCCCTGATTGGTGAAACTCCCAGAAAGGAAATCTGTGATAATTGAATCCTTTTGAAGGGCCTGTCTTTGGGCAGATATGGCGTTCAAAGAAAGCCCCTTCCTGCATGTGCTCCTTTTCAAGTGTCTACAATTCAAAGTAATTAATGCGTCAATACAACATAGTTTGGGTTGGCATGTCCTGAGCTCCTACGGCTTTATTTTGGGGCGGCTCATTCTGCTCTTCTTCTTTCGACACATCGTTATCATCCAAGCCCATAGTTTACGTTAGGTTTCACTCTTATATTCTGTGGCAGCAGTTTTCAGCCAGTGTGCTGCAAGAGGCACACTCATGTGCCACAAGGGTTTTTAAAACCTGCAGGACCTGACTGTCTCGTCGGGGCACTGACCTCTTTTCCGTTAGATTGTCAAATAAATAACAGCTAATACAACAGTAGCATCCAGTGTGAACAAATCAACATTACACCTGTTTTTTTGTCAGATTGGCAAAAATATATTTTGTCGGTGGGTCACAGAATTCTAGTAGTTAGTTTATGTGTGCCAGGAGATGAAAAAGTTTGAAAATCACTGTTCTAAGGGGTTTGGACAAGCGTGTAACGATGTGTCCACCACTATAGTATCGGACAGAGCAGTCCCACTGCCCTAAAAATCCTCAGCGATGCACCTGTTCCTTTCTTCCTCCCCCATCCTGACCCCTGGCAACCACTGGTCTTTTTACTGCCTCCACAGTTTTGCCTTTTCCAGAAAGTCATATTGTTGGAGTCACAGAGTAAGGATATAGTCCTTTCAGACTGGCTTCTTTTGCTTAGAAACAGGTATACATTGGAGATTCCTCCGTGTCTTTTCATAGGTTGATAGCTCATTTCTTTTTAGCACTGAATGATGTTGCCTTGTCCGGATGTAGCACATTTTACCCGTTCACATCTCGATTACATGTAAGTTTTGGCCATTATGAATAAGGCTCCTGTAAACATTTGTGTGCAGTTTTATGCAGACATAAGTTTCCCACTCTCTCCGGGGAACACCCAGGGGTGTGAGTGCCGGGCCCGACGGTAAGAGCGTGTTTAGTTGTGCAGGAAACTCCCAAACTGTCCCCCGCAGCGTTGCATTCCTACCAGCCAGGTATACAGCACCTGTTGCACGTGCGCTGATTAAAAACACTTTATTGCTAAAAAACGCTAACATCATCTGGGCCCTCAGTGAGTCTTAATCTCTTTGCTGGTGGGTGTTTTGTCTCAGTGTTGCTGAAAATGCAGTATCGGTGAAGCACAAAAAGTGAAGTTCAGTAAAACAAGGTGTGCCTATTTTTACCAAAAAAAGGGAGAGAGAAGGAGAGAGAGAACACCTGTGGTGACCCATCCTCACCAGGGTTCTGGCTGTGGGCCACGCTAACGGGTGTATGGGCGTGCCTTGTCATGGTTTCAATTTGCATGTCCCTGATGACACACGAGGTGGGCACCTTTTCACATGCTCATTTGCACGTGTGTATCTTTTTTGGCGAGGTATATTTTGGATACTATCCCTTTATCGGGGCACACAGAATATATATCTGATAATATTCCCTTATCAGATATATTTTTTGCAAATAATTTCTCCCAGTCTCTGGCATATCTTCTCATTCTCTTGATGGTATCTTTCACAGAGCAGAAATGTTTGACTTTAATGAAGTTCAGCTTATCAGTTCTTTCTTTCATGTATTATGCCCTTGGTGTTATAGCTAAAGAGCCATTGCCAAACCCAAGTTTATCTAGTTTTTCCTCCTGTGTTATTTTCCAGAAGTTTAATAGTTTTGTGTTTTACATTTAGGTCTATGATCCATTTTGAATTCATTTTTACGAAGGGTGTAAAAATCCGTGTCTAGATTCATTTTTGTTTGTTCGTTTTTTGTGGATTCACAGTTGTCCCAGCACCATTTGTGGAAAGACGATCTTTGCTTACGGCATTGCCTTTGCTCCTTTGTCGGGGATCAGTTGACTGGATTCATGTGGGTCTATTTCTGGGCTCTCTGTTCTGTTCTGTTGACCTCCTTGTCTGTTCTTTTACTGATACCAAACTGTCTTCATTATTGTAACTTTATAGAAAGTCTTGAAAGTTGGGTAATGTCAGTCCGCCAATTTAGTTCTACTTTTTAAATATATATATTATATTTATATATTTTTTACACTAACCCAAAGGCGTGCTTGTTGATTTTAGAGAGAGGGAAAGGGAGGAAGAGAGAGAGGGAGAGAAACATTGATCAGTTGCTTCTTGTATTCACCCCAACTGGGGACCAAACCCACAACCCAGGCGTGTACCCTGACCAGGAATCAAACCCATGAACTTCCAGTTTACAAGAAGACACTCCAACCAACTGAGCAACTGAGCCACACTGGCCAGGGCTGGTTCTACTTCTTTACTATTGAGCTGGCTATTCTGGGCCTTTGGGTCCTCAGTTATTAAGAGTCTAAAGGGGGGGTCCTGAGATCAAAAAGTTTGAGAACCGCTGTTGTAGAGAAGGATGGACAGACACATATGTGGGCACGTTAAATTCCTGTGCTAGGAAAGAGGTAGAATGTGGCAGAGGGAAAGCTGAACTGAGTTTTGTACGTCCTACTGCCTTGTTCTGGGGGCCAAGCCAGCCTGTTGCTTTAGGGTACAACTCTGGGTCCAAATTTAGATGTCGTGTGACACAGACATGATCCTGGTCTCGGGAGAGAATCCCAGAGAAGCACAGGACGTGAACTGTCAACCTCCCTCGGGCCCAGAGGACACAGGGCGTGTTAGGGCCTTTTGGAATTGCTCTCACCCTTCCCTGAGAAGAAGGTGTGTCTTGGGTGTTAGGACTATGCATGTAACTCGAGTGCTATGCTTGCTGATCTTCATAACTGAAATTTCTAACTCTGAAGGGTAAGCCGTGTTAAAAAGGGGAACAGTCACAGCTTGCACGGATCACCTACCACCCTTGAAGTGCTGCAGGAAACACATGCGAAGAAAAGGTGGAGCTTCAGTCTCAAACCCCAGGACAAAAGAATGAATATATACAATATAGATCTCCCCAGTCTGCTGGACTTCTCCAGAGAGAAAGCTTTATTTGCTGCTAAGAGGCCAGCTGATTGGCTCCTTCTGCTTCCTTCGCCCAGGCCACGCCCAGCCTCAGAGCACTCCGGCAGTGAGAGAGGCCAGCAGCTGACTTGGGCTGAGCTGAGGACTGAATGAGGCCAGTTGACCTCATCAGCTGCAACGGAATCGTGAGGGATCCCAAGAGCAAGCCAAAGCAAGCAGGCCTGAGGCCAAGCTTTCCGGTCCCGAAGCCATGGGGAAGCCCGTCACCCTCGGGGACCACCGCAGATGCCTTCCCATCTGTGAGCCATTTGTCAGACACACCCCCAGACACCGTTCCGGGCACCGTGCCAGGAGTAACAGCACTCCTGCTGGGGAGGCAGGGCTTCTGTTCACCTGGGGGACGCTGGTGGGTTCAGAGGGTCCCTACAGGTCCAGATGTCAGGCATGAGTGCTATTGAACAGGCAGAGGAGGTCTAGAGTTCTCATCAGGTTTTCAAAGGCAGGAGGAAGTTTTCTCAAAAACAGGCTAAGAGTCACTGTGTTAGAGGTCAGCAGTCATCACAGCTGCTCTGTTGAGGGTTTTCAAGTCATTCGCTTAATGGCATCAATTCAACAAACAGCTGAGCCGTTCCCCACGCCTGGCTCCTTGCTGAGGGCTGGAGACCAACAGTGAGCGAGCCCAGATGCGTCTGTGTGTGGTTGGGGAAACAGATACAAATCAGACACTCCCGCAAACACGTGTCTCATTTCAAATCAAGGCTTGCTGGTTTTATGACGGATTTCACAGCGGATGTTTACTTTTTGTATGTTTGTTTAGTTTTCAATAGGTAATGCATTCGTGTTGAATTCAAAGCGATTGTACAGTGAAAACCCCCTTCCCCACCCACCCTGTCCCGCAGCCACTCCCTGGAGGCCATGCATGTCCTCCAGCCTGGTGAGTGGGCCTCCTGCTATTAGACCAGGGGGAGAAGAGCAAGCCCACCTGAGAACAGGAGACAAAATCTGAGATGGAAGCTTGAGATAAAATCTGAAGCATGAATATGAGTTAACCAAGTGAAGGAGACTGGAACGGGTTAGGGGAAGCACTCGGGACAGAGGCTAGAGCTTGTGCCACGGCCCCAAGGCAGGAGACCGCACCGTGTATTAGAAGAACCGAAAGCCTGAGGCTGGGAGGCAGCCGGCAAGGGAGGGAGAAGTCCCGGATGCTGTTGGGTGGGGAGGATGCACTCTTGTAGCCCGCTCAGCGTTCTGACTTTTCCCCTAGGAGCCCCTGGAAACCACTGAAAGAGGACGGGAAATAACCATCAATCACACTCGCATTTTGAAAATATCACCCTGGCTGTTGTTGTATGGAGAAGAGAACGGAGGAGCAAGCAGCTGATGGGTTCTTGTTGAGCTCAGGTGAGGAGGGATGTGGGTGGGCGGTGCTGCTTTATCTGTGCACAGCAGGTCCTCGAATGGCTTCTGTATAACGCCGCTTGGTCGAAACGCCGATGAGGTGCCCTAAGAACTTAACCTCTTGTTCCTATCAGCCGGTCTACGGTAAAATTGCGTTATGCCTTGTTTTGAGGCAATTTCAAGAACTTTTCGATGACGTTAAGCGAGGACTTGCTATGTACTGCAAGGAATGTATTGGTGTGCGTGGTTCTTGCTTTGGAGAAGTGTTAACAAAACATTTGCTTCACTGCCCTCAACTGAGTGGAAGAATATTCATAACAGCAGTTTGCTTAGAATGTGGTTAACACCTGGCTGGATTTTGTCCACGCACGTGGCCAAACTGGCAGGATGATGTAGCACCCTGTAAAAGGGTGGATGGACAAAAGTGGAAGTCTTCCCGAGTCTTGCCAGAAGACATCAGGTCCAGCCTCCCGCCTGAGCACCGCAGGTGTCTCCCCTCTGCGGGAGCCCTCCCATGGCAGGGGGCTGTCACAGGGTCATACCGAGTGACCTTGTAGTGATGTTCAATGAGAAAACTCCCGCGGCCTGTAGTTGTGTGGGTATGTGCGCACTTAATTTTCCTTCTGGTCTCCTGCCTGCCGCCTCCCCCAGAATGGCTTACTCCGAGGAGCAAGGAGGCGCCCCCTGTGGTTTCATCCGCCAGAATTCCGGCAACTCCGTTTCCCTGGACTTCGAGCCCGACACTGAGTACCAGTTCGTGGAGCCGTTAGAGGAGCGATACAAATGCGCCTTCTGTCACTCCGTGCTCCACAACCCCCACCAGACAGGCTGCGGGCACCGCTTCTGCCAGCACTGCGTCCTGTCCCTGAGGTGAGTGGGCAGGTCGGCTCTGGCCACAGCGGGCCAGAACCAGGCTGCGGGTCCTGGGAGCGAAATGTCGTCTGTGGCCACTCAGCTGTAATCTCGGTTTCGGAATCGCTGTGATTGGCCACAGAACCACACATAGGAGGAGGGCTCCCCCAGGGCCCTTCTCTGAGACCCTGAGGAGCAGTCTTCATTTTTTTGCCACCCACTTACTGATTTTCACCTTTTGCTCAAATTCACACCACGCCTGTTTTGCATGGCGGGGCCAACCTAGGAGCAGTCTGTGTGGGGAAGGTCCCATGTCTCCCGAGGGCCTTTGCTGTCATGCCCCAGATGTGTCCTTGCCTCCAGGCAGAGGTGGTGTTGCATCCAGGAGCACACTCGCTGCCATGCATGCTGTTCACTCCAGGGCGGCTGTAGAGCCTGGGTCATGCCGTGCTGAGGGAGGAGACCAGGAGAGACAGAAAGGCAGGCGCCCGGGGCTTAACTAGGGCCAGTAAGCAAGTCGTACCCAGCCAGGCGTAGAAAGGAGGTCAGCACAGCACATTCCCATGCATTCATGGGTTTGTGCGTTCAGTACCTCTGCGCTCCAGGCACCTTGGTAAATTAAGCTCTGCTGTCCAGAGCTGAAGAGCTAGAGGCCCGTTGTGGAATAGGACCCAGTCTCTGCCTTCTAGAACGTTCCTGTCTAGGGGGGCAGACAGGTTGTGGGTTGTGGTACAGTGTCACAAGCAAAGGACTGCCGAGGGAGCGCAGGCAGGGGCACTTAACTCTGTCTGGGGGACTCCTACTGGACTTGTGTCCTGGGTGACGCATGGGAGGTTTTCAGGCAGATTGGAGGGGTGCTGACACTGGGGCGTGGGGGGGCCTTCTGGGAGAAGGACATGGCATGAGTAAAGACAGGGCCTGGCCTGCTCAGGGGGGACCTCAGGGGCTGAGGGTGGCTGGGGTGCTGGGGCTGCTCTCGGAAGAGTCGTGGAGGTCAACTCTTAATTCTGGGTCTATTTTTATTTTTCTCTCCAGAGAATTAAGTGCAGTGCCGCTCTGCCCTGTAGATAAGGAGGTTATCAAACCTCAGGAGGTAAGAAAGTCACTGCTTTGGTTTAGCAGCTCTCTAGGTGACAGAGAAGCCAGTGTCCTCACTGGACATCGGGGTTGGAGCAGGAGCGTGGCCGGGGGGCACCTTCCGTGGAGTCTGCGTTACTCTGCTGAGGGGTCAGGTCAGACCCCTCTCCTGCCGCTGTTGAGAGAGGCCTGTTTGGGTCTTGACTGACTCCTCAAGTTTCTTGTCCTCTGTCCTCCTTACCCCTGTCCTGCACTGCAGTCACTTGGAGAAATGAAACATCCTGTTTTCTGGAATTCATTTCCTCATGTGATTAGTCTCCCAAACTTCCTTTTGTTATTATTATGTCTAATAATAGCCTCCTGAGATATAATTCATACGTCATTAAATGTACTTTCAAAGCGTACGTGTTTCTTGGGTATATACCTAGGGGTGGCATTACTGGGTCATATGGTAACTCAGCATTTAACATTCTCAGGACCTGCCAGACTGTTTTCCAAAGCAGCTACACCATTTTATATTCCTACTGCAATGTATGGGGGCTCTCATTTCTCCTAATCCCTGCCAGACTTTGTCACTGTCTACCTTTTTGATGATAGCCTTCCTCATGTGTATCAAGAGGTATCTTGTGGTTTTGACTTGCATTTCTCTGATCTTGAGCATTTTTCATGTGTTTGGCCATTTGTCTGTGTTCTTTGTAAAAAATGCCTATTCAGTTCTCTTTCTCATTTTTTCAGTGGATTATCTGTCTCTTAGTGTTGAGTTCTACAAGTTCTTTATATATTCTGGATACAAGTCTCTTAACAGACATATGATCCACAGATATTCTCCTCCCGTTTTGTGGGTTGTCTTTCCACTTGCTCAGTGGTTTCCTCTGAAGCACAATAGCCTTTCATTTCAATGGAGTCTTCCTTATATTTTGTTTGTTCGGCACTTGTTCTTTTCGTGTTGTAGCCAAGAACCCCTTACCTAAGCCATGGTCATGAAGATTTTCTCCATTTAAACATCGTTTTAAGCTGTTTTCTTCCTTTAGCATTCTGTCATAGGACATTCTAGCATCACCTCCACTGGGACACTCTCTGAACCCCTGTCTGACACACGCGCTCCTTCTCTGTGCTCCTGTGATGCATCCTGAGATGCGCTAGCAGAGGACCATGCTGTACTCGTGTCTGCCTCACCCACAAGGCCAGCAGTTGGCAGACTGCAGCACGGGATTTGTTGGGACAAATCCTGCCTGCCACCTGTTTTTGTGTGGCCTGTGAGCTAAGAATGGTTTTTATATTTTTAAATCATTGGAAACAATGAAAAGAAGGGCACACAGAAACTCTGTACTATTTTTGCAACTTCTTATGAGTCTTAAACTATTTCAGAATAAAATTTTTAATTAAACTAAGACTAATATTTTGCAACATGCGACAGTTATATTTCAGTGTTCATAAATAACGTGGTACTGGAACACGGCCATGCCCATTCATTTAAGCATCGTGTACAGCAGGGTTGAATAGTTACAACAGAGACCATTGCAACGTGGCCTGCAAGCTAAAGACATTTACTCTCTGACCCTTTAAGGAGAAAGTTTGCCAACCCTTGATTCATGCTGAAATAGCAGGTCAGCCCAGCTTCAGTGACAACCACCTGACACCAATCTTTCTGCTGGGACAGAAATCTAAATGCATCTCCCTTAGCCACAGCCCCACTTCCTGACCATTGATCATATGGGGTCAAGTTCACCATGAGATTCTCCTAGCTGCAGCTGACTGCTCTGGACATTAAATTGCCTGGCTTGTATGTTTAGTGACCTGTCAAAAGTATGTTTCTCAGACAGTTCTTATCTTTTATGGTGGTGGATCTGGTATTTCCATCTCAACCACTCTCTGGAAGTTTTCACCTGACCCCTGAGATGTGCCTGAAGACCAAATTAATAATATCTTTAGTTCTGTGGCTCTAAAGCTTTGGCGCGAGACCTATCATGTTTATCTTTCAGGTGTTTAAAGACAACTGCTGCAAAAGGGAAGTCCTGAATTTATATGTGTATTGCAAAAATGCTCCTGGATGTAACGCCAAGATTATTCTGGGACGATTCCAGGTTGGTATGACTCATGAACAATATTTGCCTTTGCCAATTTCCAGTGATGGGCATGGAACACCTTTTTGTGACAGTGGCTGGGCTCAGTAAGTGTGGGAGGCGACTGGGTTGCCCTCAGCGAATCCCTGTCTAGAACTCCTGCAGCACAGCATGCCAAGGGCGAAGGCGTGAGTGCAGAGGCTGGCTCTGTCTGGAAGGCATGGAGGACACGCTACCTGTGCTAGACCTTGAATTTTAGGTTACGGGCATTGATCCAAAAGTGAAGGTGTGAGACATCCTGGTCCAAAGAAACACTTTAGCAAGGACATGTCATTTGGGGGGAACTGTGAAGGGTTTGGGGTCCCTAGGCTTGGAGCCAAGGTATGACTGCCCGAAAGCATTTGCAGATACTTGGGGTTGGGGGCGTTGTTCCCCAGCAGCTGTGGGCCCCCGGCCTCTTATTAGAATTTGTGATCTAAGGCAGATAACAGACCCGAACAGAGAGAGGATGGAGTTTAAACGTGAAGCAGTGTTAGGAGAGCCAAACAAACAAGGCATGAGGAGGTGAAGGGAGTCAGCTCTCTCTTAGATGGGACTGTCCTACCTGGCTCTTCCATCCAGCAGGGGAAGCTTGCGACATTCAAGGCCGGAACTGTGGCTGTGCCACGGCAGGCCCCTATCAGGTCTGATCACACTAGGAATGAATAAGACTCAGGCATGTCAAGCTTTCAGGGAATTGCTCAGGGGCTGCTAAGATTTTCCGCTCCCACCCACACATCTGGGAACAAATTTCAGGTGATTCAGTCTTTTCTCCATCCTGCCACCCC
>PVKM010040743.1:0-13372 GCA_004027735.1 Carollia perspicillata
TCAGAAGTCTTTAGGCTTAAACATGAGTGGGGAGATTGGAAAAGGGAGAAAAAGACTACAAATAAACAATGTGGACTTGTTTAAACAATGAAACTGGAGGCATATTATTTTTGGTTCAAAATAGTAATGGTCCAAACACTACTTTTGTCACCTTTAACCTAGGGGGTTCCAAGTGATTTAAAAACTCTTATAACTCATATGTCTAACTTCTCTCTATTTCTGGGGAAAATCTCTATTTCAAGTAGAGAAAATCAGGCACAGAGACTTAATTAACTGACTTGAGGCCACAAAGCAAATGTAGAATGGAGCAGAAAAAAATGCAAAGGTTCCATGAATTCCATTTCACTACCCGCTTCACTAAGCCTCCTCTTCCTACTTTCCCCTCTTTTTCTTTTCTTAAATTTTATCTATTGATTTTAGAGAAAGAAGGAAGAGGGCAAAGAGAGAAAAAAACTTTGATTTGTTGTTCCACTTGTCTGTGCATTCATTGGTTGGGTCTTGTAGGTGCCCTAATTGGGGATCAAGCTCACAGCCCTGGTGTATCAGGACAATGCTCTAACCAACTGAGCTACCCAGCCAGGGCCCTTTTCTTCCACTCTTGACATCAGTTTTCAAAATTAACCAATTCCAGCCTATGTATAGTGAGATGTAATATCTCCATTGTTTAACTCTCCCAGAAAGATCATGACTTTAGGAGTATCCCTGACACTGGAATAAGAACCCATAAGTCCCCTCACTCTGGTGTCCAAGGAAATGCTTGGCATAATTTTTCTGTCCCTAACCCTTTTTCCTTTTCTCTCTTGCCAAATATCAGCCAATTCATCTGCAGCATTATTTGTTTTTTTAGCAAAATTGATGAAAATCTACTACTTTGAGGGATGAATCAACATATACTCTGGATGAGTGGGTATTACGTAAGATGTACAACTGTGGGTGTATTGAGATATAAACATGTATATTTACTGATAGACACACACACTCCTTTGCTATTTATTTTAGCCTCAGTAGTAGAAAATAATCTCCTTTATGTGCTGCCCTAGGTATTCCTCATTCTTGTTCAAATCAGTTTCAAACTGTTCTGGAAACAACCCAAGGAGACTTCAGGTGTCAGGAGCCTGATTGGGATTGTTTGAGTTCTATTCAGCCTCACAGTCAAACAAGCACAATACAGTCTAAGAGATGTGGGTGAAAATATTCCTCCTCTCACGTAATCACTGGCTTACCTTTTCTGATTTCTTCGGGTAAACCTCAGCTTCCCCACTAGCAGCAATAGGAGGAATTGTTCAAGGGAACTGATATGCCCTGCAAGTATGTTCCTCATACCAACCATTAATGATGGCCTCCTCATCATCTCTCTTCCGTTTTCTTTTCCTTGCTTCTATAAGGAGAGAAATTATTTTTCTCTTTTATTTATTGCCCTCCATGCTTTCATCCATCTCTGCACTTGCCATAGAACCATTAGATATTTCAAAAGTGCATTTTGACAGAAAAGAAATAAGTTGAAACTCTCAGTGTGACATAGGAGGAACATGTCATCTGTAAAACAAAGTCCACCTTCCTGAACATAGCAAAATACAGGCTCTTGTTTACTTCTGTGTCCTTATCCAGTAGTGATATTCTGGATAAAAGCCATACCAAATTACCTGTGTTTCTCAAGAAGCACCCTGTCATGTCCCATCTCTAGGCTTTTTATCACACATGCACTTGACCTGCCTTCAATGCCTTTTCCCATCTCATCCACCTGGTGAGGTCCTAATCATTCCCCAAGAGCCAGCTCAAGGGCCTCTTCTGTGAAGGCTTTACAAACCACCCAAAAAAGTATTCACCATCAGTTCTTTTATGCACAGTCTCTTGTGCTCTTATCATTACATTTAAATTTTACATATTTTTCCTTATTCTGTTATGTTTTCTCAGTGATGGCTTGTCTTGATTTTTTTTATACCCAGAACCTACTGCAGCACCTGCTTATGTAACAGGCTTTCACTAAATGTGATTGAATGGATGAGCAGGTGAGTATAACTCTATCTTCCCTTTGGATCCAAATAAAATTTTATAATTACTTAAGGACTGCTTGAGGAGGCCTAGACTGCTAGCAATGTTGCATCATTATTATTGAAGGCATGTAGGCTATCTGGCTCCATGCAGAGAAAAGTAAAATAAAAGCAAAGATCTTATCCATTAGGAAATGTGTGCAGTGCTGACTCTCTGATATTTATCTTGCTCGCTCTTAATTTTTTCAGATCCCTCACATCAGAGATCTTCCTTTGCCTTCTCTCTGAATAAATTAAATTTCGGATTGGTGCCACTGGGCCACTTTACATAAAGGAGGTTTTAAAAATGAGAAAGTTCTTGCAGGAATGATTTCAGAGCTGGATCCTCAACTACAATAACACAATATGTCACTGGCCTTTAAATTCAACAAAGGACCCACAGTCCAGACTAATCGTTCTACTCAGGGTGGTTGGATGAATGTTCAGGGAGTCTTGCCAAGTGTCCCATCACTAAAATCCAGGAAAAATAAAAAGAGTAAGTGATTTTCTACCATTTTAACCATTCAAATTATCATTACACAATAAAAACTGATACTGGGTTCTCTATGACCCAGACACTCAACTAGTAATTCTATACTTTCATATTTAACTCACTTGTAATGAATTGGGGAACAGTTAAAAAGATTCAGAAGAGATAAAAATAATTTTCCTTCTGGGATAACAGTATTTTGAGGGTGAGCCATAGGTTTGACAAATTAAGTATATCTCTTCTCCTAGTTTCTGGGATAAAGAGAAGTTTTCCAAATATGGAAAAAAGAAAATATAATAGAAAGGCATCTTTAGAGAAATAGGATTCCTAGGGGCACTTTGTCAGACAGTTCCTTTCTGCCTCATTTCTCAAGAACTACACAAATAATTCCTGATCCTGAGAGAGAAGGATTGTCAAAATCCAAAAATCAAAAACAGCTTGCCCACAGATTTGCTCTGTGGTCAGAGTGGCTACCACGCAGGGTAGCCAAAGTCATGAGAAAACCCAAAAACTATGTGGTAAATGGCACCAAATTCTTTCTGGAACAGTAAAGATTAAAATAAGCAAATTAATTAAACACCAGCAATATTGACCAGTGAGGTCATTAACCCAATATCTGTGTAGCCAAGCACAGGCTTCCATAGACAACTGAGAGTTTTAAGCAAATTGTCAATGAAATAGCATGACCTTATTGAAAAAGACACAAGAAGCAGTAACATAATGGAACACAAAGATTAGAAAGCCCATCATAAGCGCCTGGAGGGTTTAGGTATTTGGCTCTCTAAGAAGAGTGTCTATGCTGATATGTAAGGCAATTTAGAAATATAAAATCACAATGCAATGAAAAAGAAAAAGAACATCAATAAAAGCAGAGAAACTTCACATTTAAAACTAAGTGTAAACATATACAGACTCTAATGAGCCTGTATATATTACTATAGACTTATGAACCAAAGATTTTACCAGATTCTAATCAGGCAAACTAGTAGTTTAAAAGAGTCGCATCCCTAGATAGGCCTAAGTAGGCCTATCACTTAGGCCTAATCTGAAAACCTGTTTATAGTTGACCCTTTATGTCAGACTAGCTTTGTTCAATTAATCCCATTGTGTCTATGGTCCCAAGTTCAAGGTAAAAGATCCTATTTAGATATATGAGAGTAGAAACATTGGGAAAAAAAAGGGGGAGGGAGAAAGAGAGAGAGAGAGAGAGAGAGAGAGAGAGAGAGAGAGAGAGAGAGATAGGAAGAAAAAGAGAAAGAGATAGGAAGAAACAGAAAGAGAATCCAACCAGCTATGTATGAGCCTGATTTGGGTGCCTTGATAGCAATAAAGAAGATAAGATCTTTCATAAGAGTTCTACTAGTAAATTTCTTGCACCTACACTAAAACCAGAGTTTTTCAACCTCAATACTTTCAACTTTTTGGGTTGGATAATTTCTGTTGTGGTGGGCTTCTCTAAATATTTAGCATCTCTGGCCAAGAGTACATACAAACACATACACGCACAGTTGTGTCAGCCAAAAATATCTTGGTGGAGTGGTGGGGAAGTGGGGAGGAGGACAAGTGTCAACATCGTCCCTGATTGAGAAACACTAAATCTAAATCTCAATGGAGTATTTCCCAGCAAAAAATGGTGATAATTGCTACTTCACACAATGATCATGGAGCATTTTAAGTTTAAATTCTTGGGCTTATTAATCTCTTCAGATCAAATTTTGAAAGAAGTCTATGATTTTTGCAAATGTCATTATATATTTACAGACAGCCAGTTAATTGAAGTCCTATTTAAACTGTCAGTGTTGAACTAAAGTTCCAAAATTTCAGGGTTCTTAGAATATAATCCTAGCAGTGGAATTGCTGGGTCAAAAGGCAGATCCACTTTTTAGTTTTCTTAGAAAATTCCATACTGGTTGTACCAGAAAATTCCACAGTGGTTGTACCAGTCTACAATCCCACCAACAGTGCACTAGCATTCCCTTTTCTCCACAAGTTCTCTAACACTTGTTGTTTGTTGCTTAATCCAAAAGAACCTATACACCCCAATGTTCTTGGCAGCACAATTTACAATAGCCAAGTGCTGGGAGCAACCTAGGTGCCCATCAGTAAATGAATGGATCAAAAAACTATGGTACAGTTACACGATGGAATTCTATGCAGCAGAAAGAAAGAAGGAGCTCCTACCCTTTGTGACAGCATGGATGGAACTGGAAAGCATTATGCTGAGTGAAATAAGCCAGGCAGTGAAAGACAAATACTATATGATCTCAGCTATAAGTGGAACCTAATCAATGAAACAAACAAGCAAAATATAACCAAAGACACTGAAATAGAGAACAGGCTGACAATGACCAGAGGGGAGAGGGGAGGGAATTTCAGAGGAAAAGGGGAAGGGTTTGCAGGAACAAATATAAAAGACACATTGACAATAACAAGGAGGGGGGTGAAAAAGGGAGGAGGTGGGCTGGGATGGGGGTAAAAGACAGAAAACTGTATTTGAACAACAATTAAAATGAAAAAAAAAATTAAAGATGAAAAAAAAAATAAAGTTCCCAAATTTCCCTCTCATAAAATAAATGTATGTGTGGGTACAAGAAAGAAAGAAGCACATGACCTTTTTGTTTGTTTTGTTTTGTTGTTTCTTTTACTATATGTGTGCTTTTGGGGGAAAAACATTTCTATCTATTTTTTAGGGCACACTATAATATACCCTTGACGCCCTGCTAAATATTACCTTCATTATTGAAAATAATTCAAACTAACAAAGGAAGAAATGGGCCTGTACTCTTACAAGCACTTGGAATCCATGTAAAGTTGGGTTTAATTGCTTATTGATTCATACAGATTCTCTACATTGCTTTCCATAGCAGTTTCAATACAGAGAGAAAAAAGAAAAATACCAAAGTTACTATCCTAACTGCAAAGTCATTTGTGGTGATCAACTACCAGTCATATGTTTTTGATAAAAAATGTCTTGTAAAGAGGAATTCCTGCAAGAAGACAGAATACCAATAATTACCTTCTAACATTCAGAAAAAAAAAACTGTTATTATGGTTTTCTGAATGGCAGAGTCTGTGGAGGAAGTAACCATTCACACTCCCTCCTGGGTTTCTGTGAACTACCTCTTGTCCAGGAGTTTTTGAAGGACATCTGAGTCTAAATGAGTCACAAGGTTATTTCACTATTCCTATTTTATGACTTATGTGAACTCACATGAGAGGCTCTTTGTGTCTTGAATGACAGGAACAAGTAACAATGTTTTATGATGTTGAAACCTGAAACCTTCCAGTTCCCCAATTAATTTAAATGTCCTTGTCCACCTGACTTCTGATATATATACCCACACATCACCTTTTGACCAACTAATAAAATCTGAATTCTTTATTTTACAATTCTTTATTTTGATGGTGCACCTAAGTCATTGGAAATGGCATTTGTAATTGGTCACCTTGCCTGCCTTCTTTCCCACACCCTTTTGCCTTGTGTTGCCCTACATATTCTCCTTGCCTCATTAGACCCTCAGGGAGAATCTAGGCTATATATGTTTCTGTTGTCAAATCCAAATGTTTTCCTGACCACTGAGTAAGCCCACTAAACTTTATCTTTCTTTATAAAGAATAAAAACAAAGGAACATGCTGTCAGTAGTAAAAGTACAGAGGTGTGTGGTTTAGATTGATTGAAAATTCTAAATGCTAAACCTTCTTATTTTTATTATACTTCAGAGTTGGCTGCAGTATCTCCCATCCCACATGCTCTTCTAACTCTTTGCCACTTCCTCCATTAAGGGGTGGAGTATATGCCCTCTCCTCTTGTGGGCAGGCCCTTGTGACAGCCTCACCCAATAGAATATAACGAAAGAGACCCTTTTAAACTCTGAAAGGTAGGCCATAAAAATGCCATGCATTTCTTTCTTGTTCTTTCAGGATATTCATTCTTGGAACCCAGCCTCCATGCTATGAAGAATCCCAAATGGTCCATGGAGTGGGGCACGTGGAGAAGAACTAAGGACCCTGGGCCACAGAACTATCTGAGCTCCCAGCTGGCAATACTAAATGCTAGCCAGATATATGAACCTACTCAATTGACATGATTACCGTAGTGGTGGGCCTGAAGAGGTCATCTGAACTCTACTCAAATTGCAGATTTATAAGCAAAATAAACAAAATTGTTTAAAGCCACCAAATTTTTGGTTAGTTCTACATGCAGCAATAAATAATTGATATAAACTTTATTACTGCAAGAAATAGCAAGTATACTTTTTTAAAAGATTTTATTTATTTATTTATTTTTAGAGAGAGGGGAAGGGAGGGAGAAAGAGAGAGAGAAATATCAATGTGTGGTTACCTCTCACGTGGCATCCACTGGGGACCTGGCCCACAACCCAGACATGTGCCCTGACTAGGAATCGAACTGGTGACCATTGGGTTCACAACCCACGCTCAGTCAACTGAGCTACACCAGCCAGGGCACAAGTATACTTTAAACACAATGAATTCTAGGAATTTCTCCAGACAAAGCTCTTGGGCAGTGCCAAGGTAAATATTTTAAAACAGTGTTTATTATAACACTGTTTACATTGAAGAAAACAATTTAAAATTCTAAATGCCTTCAAATCTGGTACTGTTTGAATAATATATGGCATATTTGTGCAATTGTGCAATAGGGAGTCATTGTTTGAAAGGATGACATTTAAAGTACAGTGAGATTGGAATTTTTTTAATAATTGACCAAAACAGCAGTTTTTAAAACGGTATGCACCTAATGATTCAATTTTTGTGTTGTGTTAGTGTGTGAATGTGTATATTTGTTTATGAGAAAAATTTTAAAAATATACTCCAAGATATGTATAAAGGTTACCCCTCTATGAGGGCCTAAAGAGCGATTTTTATTATTTTTTCCTGCTTATCTGAGTTTTCTAACATTTTTCCACTGAACACGTACTGCAATAATTTGTAAAGCCTTTAAGAAAAATAAATCAAGGATTCTTTTTAAAATTTTAGCATAAGATGCCAGGCCATATCTGGTAGTAGCTGTATCTCCAGAAAATGAATTGACCTGCAGCAAGTTCAAACACATGCATGGTCAGTTGAGTCATAATGTCAGCCATGGTGATGGATCTTAGTTCTGAGTTCAGCAAAGGATTCAAAGCCAAGAACTTTAGAGCAAGAAGTTTACTTAGAAAGTCACAGAGGTAGAAAATAGTGAGCCAGCTAGGCTGTGTGGACTCAGAAAACAAGTTACAGAGGCAAAGAAGTGCCCTTGGAGCTTAGAAGAAAAAAAGCAAAAGTATATGCCCGAGGAAAGAAAGAGGGTGAGGGGGAAGGCACAGATATCCTCCAGAGAGAGAGAACACACACTGGGTTTCTTGTCTTAAAGGTTTTTATTTGTTTTCTAAAGGTGGAATTTTTAGAGGAGGTCTGAGAGAAGGATCACAATAGAATAGTCATTAGCTTTCTGGGTGTGTCCTTTAATATGTGGATGCATCAAAATGAGCATATAGGTCAGGGTCATGGTCTCTAGTGATTGGTTGGTGCTAGGGTAGGGGGGTCATTTCTTGTTGCATCTGGTCCAGAGGTCAGCCATGGCATTGCTTCATCTAGTTTGCTGCTTTTCTAGTGCTACAGCTGAAACACAACTGAGGCCTAGATGTTAACTCTAGTTTGAGCAAAACTATCTTTGTGGAGGCTTTGTTCCCAATATTATTTGATGATGATCACAACCTCATTATCCCAAGGATGTTTTTAAAAAATATCTTTACCTGAAGATAGTTCTTCACTGCTTTTGGAGAGAGGAGAGGAAGAGAGAGGAATATCTATGTGAGAGAGAAGCATAGATTGGTTACCTCCCATAGGCACCTGGACCAGAGACCAAACCTGCAACCTAGGTATCTGCCCTGACTGGGAATTGAACCTGAAACCTTTCAATTATGGGACTATACTCCAACCAACTAAGCCCCACTGGCCAGGGCTCATTGTCCCGTGGTCCTAATGCTTGAGGGTGTGGTCATGCAAGGGAGAAGGAGGCAGGTGAACCAGGGAGGCTGGATGAGGCCAGTCTGAATTGGTCATCTCAGTTTCACCATTTTACTTGTCAAGCAATTTCCCTAGCTTCTTACTATCCTGCCTCAAAAACAGAATCCCTCTCCAATTTCAGATTTCTTGTTTCCTCTATTTGATTAAGGGGTATACAAATTTATTTTCTTTCCAGTATCAATGAAAAGAAAACTGATTCTCTGTAAATTTAAGAGAGAGTTTTAATTGGACCTTACTGAGAATGACAGCCCTAGAACATGAATTCAAGAAGCCTTGAAATAATGCTGTCATTGAAAATTGAGTGATGCTTATATAGGCAGAAAATTAAGGAAAAAGTACATCTGGTGCATCAGAAGTTTCAATTAGAATATGTATATTTCAATGATTAACAGTTTTCCATCAAATGGAAAGAATGCATACATGAGGTTGGGTCTTCTTGTCCTCCGGCTTCAGGAAGCCTGGGAACAGGGTCTGGAAACAACTACATTTCCTGAAGACTATTTGAGATGCATTTTCATCTGGAGTAGAAAGAACAAGCACTGTCTACTATAACTGGTGGCCTTTAGTTTTGAAATTCCCCAGCACGGCTCCCATCATGACACCTGTCCCCTTGCACTTGTCTCTCATCATCGCCCCCAGCAGGGAGTTCCTACCTGTTTAAGTACTAGAGGGGAACAAAGCTGGAAAACTGCCAGAACATTACATAACATAACATAATTCTGCACATTCAAGCCCACTTCATGTTATAGGAAAAGCTTATTGGTCCCAGTCTGAAGGCTACAAGAATACTACCTATCAGGCCCCTCCAAGACTATGGGAACACAGCTTCCCCTGGTTACCCAGACCCATGGGTGAGGAAGCCATACTGCCTCCACTTACCCTACAATTACCAAGCAGTGGTTGGGGCCCTGCTGCCCACCTCCACCCTCTAGGCAAAATTCCAGAGGCAAAGTTTGGTGATAAAGAAAAGGAGTCTTTATTCAAAAGCTTTCCAATTTTGAAATAACAGCTTTTCACTTGGATTAGTCACTTAAGCCTATCAATTAAGGCTAAACTCTTTAACACCTGAGTTCTTGTATCATTCCCCCTGTTAGTTTTTAATTATCTTATTCCTATATGGTTAATTTACAAGTGAAAACAACATAAGATACAAAAACTACACAATTTCAGAGAATAGCAGGCTTCTGCCTCAGAGCTTATCCCCTCTAGAACACCCAGAGAAGAACAACCTTGCCACCCTCTGCCTGGCCAGACTAATCCTGGAGTATCTTCCCATCTAAAATACCATCTGTTGGAATATGCAGGCAGCTACAGCATGATCATCCAGGCATCCTCCAGGAAGAACAGAGAGCCCCAGAGCCAGCATGCCAGACCTCTTTTTATTTCTGTGAGCTCCGGAGTCACTGGCTTCTCAGCCAAGACTGTTTACTATTGCCTCAGGCCACCTCCTGCTACAGCCCTTCCCTACTCCTCCCCAGTGATCTGATCAGATCTCTCCATATCAGACAGATAGATAGATTCTATGTCTCTGGAGGACCCTAATACAACATGTTTCCTCAGCTGTACTATGGGAGAAAGGCCCTCTGCAAAGAAATGAATGAAATGCAGTACAGTGTAAGCACACAACACATATTCTTATTCTCCCTAACCCCTAGTTTTCTGCAATAGAGTTTGCTTGTAGGTTCTCCTCTTTTTAGTAAATCAATATTCTAAGAGATGTTTATGTCAAGTTCATCGGGTATATGTTGTAGTCTACAAACTCAGGTGTATGAGAAATTACTTTATTTCCATTATAGCAACTTGATTCAGACCCCAGGCACACATTCCATCACACTGAAGACAAATTCTCAGTCAGTACGGAGATTTTCTCCCTTCCCAAAGGAAAAGGGAACATCTAATTTCTAGTGATAGCTTAAATTCACATTGGCCGAGTCATCCCTGCCATCCAGACACTTCTGTTTTCAGCTGGGCACAGGTCCCTGGGATCTGGGTGCAGGCTGGGCTCCGTGGTGCCCAGGCCTATACCAGTCTCAGGTTTAGTTACCTCACCCTCTCCTGCATGATCCTGGGGACCCCTTAGGAGCTGCCTCCCCCAAGGGAACCGCTCATAAGAAACTACTCATATCCATGTCATATTTCACTTGATTTGATTTGAGGAAATGTAAAGTGTGTTGATCTACAATTAAGCTAAGTTAGGGTTACAGCGTATAAAATCACATTAGACCACCTGAACAAGGGAAGAAGCAGTAATTTCCATTACCATCTTGCATTTTTGGTAATCCTAATTCTTGCAGCCAACATGCACCAAAAATCTGGAGTGGAAATAAATTATACTCACCTTTGAACACTTACATAAATAGTGCTTTGTGACCCTATCATTTATAAAGCAATGCCATTGAGAACGTATCTTCCTAGCTTTGAACTTTACACTATTGTGAACTTTATGCTAGTGTACATCCAAAAAGTCATGCAGCTGAATATGGCTATGGAGAAAACAGGCACAAAACCCTCAAGTAAACAACTTTCTAAAAGTTAAACCTTTAAAACATGGTTTAAGAAAACAGCAACAAGTAGCGTATAAGACCAGATATCACCAGTGGTATTTCTCTATTTTAGAAGAAAATGCTTGAGGAGTACCAGATTGAAACCCACTCAGTGTGTCACTTGCAGCATTCCAACAACTTCACATCACTTTGACACCTATGATTGGCAAACTTTGGCAAAATTTCAGGTGACAGGATCAAAGTTCAAAAACATCTTGTCAGTATAAAATAAAATTGTAAAAGTAAAAGTATATAATAATAATTTTCAAATAATTTAAACCTGAGTTGGGGATGTAAAAAATCAGCTGCTTCAGTACATTCTGTTTTGCAGTCCTTCTCAGCAAAGAGAGAGAGATTTGGGTCCATAACAATAGTGTGAGGCAGTATTGTTAGTGTAAATGACCACAGGTAAAAGGTAAATATCTTAATGGTAGAGAAATGTAGCGTACGGATTATGGAAGCACTGATAGTAAAAATCACTAAGCATATACCAGTCACATCTTACCTGAAGTGCGATGTTCACTTCTCAATGCCAGACTTTAAAAATAATACAGACCAATATAGGTCACTGTGGGGAGAATGGCTTAGCTGCTGACCCAGCACTGTCACAGAAATCAGCCATCGCTTTCTTCAGTCTTTGCCTCAACCCATCCAAGAGGCAAATATCCTAGGAGACAGCAACTCATTGACAGAGCTGAGATCCCTTCACAAATCCTCTGATGGGCCAGAATGGTGACAGGAAGGGTCTAGCCAAAAAAACTCTCCCAAATATCCTTGACTTCTGTAATAAAAGTGCACATATCTAGATTTCTTGTGGTACCAATATGAATCACATAATAGAAAGGAAATAACTTCTCAAAAAGGAATTGTGGAACAAATGCTGAGGCAAATATATGTTTACATTTGTGAGTACACAAAATACAGAGCTTATTCTTGTATTACTATTAATTTATTATGGTATTATTTATTATTATCAACCTACATTTGCCCACTCCTATATATTGCTACTAAATGTAATGTGAATTACTTAGGTTAATACCTGGAAAATGAATTCATGGTTGACTTACAGGTTAGCTACTTGTCTTTCCTTACAATGAACACAATGAGTTCTGAAAATGGTTAGACAGCCCAAACTCTGATCTTGTTGTTTCATTTTGAATCATATGTTTGACCAAAATCCATGAGTGGTAGGGAAATCTTGGCTTGAATAACCTAAACCAGGTTTCCTCTCAGAAAGAGATAATCCTAGGCAGGTGCATTAATGAGCCTCATGGAGAATAATTCATCCTAAAGAAAGAGAGTCAAGAGACACAAGGACAACAGTCCAGAAATATAGGCGAAAGGCAATTTTGAGTAAAGTGCAATATCTTTCACTGAAGTTATTCTCCAAGCCAGCTAAGCCATCATCGGCTCAGTCCTGAATCGTGGTAGGAAAAGCTGAAATAATGTATAAAAAAGTAAAGGAGCACCTTCTGGCTAAGATGGTATACATTTACAGTCCAAGTCTTCCCCTACCCACCATGCTTTCCTCCATACAAATAGCAATGATAGATGGTGTTTTTAAAAGAAAATCTAAAACACATAGCCAGATCTTTGTAGAAGAAAAAGTAAACTAAAACACAAAGCAGTAAGTGAGGCTGAAGGTATAGAACCTCTGGACTTTGGGTCTGAAGTCTGTCAGAGGCTGATGAAAGTTAGAATAAAACCTCCTCTTTTCCATACATCACAAGGGATGCAAGCTGTTCTCTTTGTTTAAAATCAACAGCTATGGTGAGGCTTCTCTGTCAAGAAAAGAAGCTGAAACAGTTAACTAAGCTACTGTACAGAACTGGGCTATGTGCTATGTGACACAGCTGCATAACCAAGAAAGGGAGGAGAAGTTGAGATAAATACAACCCATCAGACATGGTCTAGGCCAACCCACCTCCTGGTTCAGCAACTGTGTGAAGAAGAGAGTTACCATAGCTGGTCTCAGGCAGCCAACTCTAGATGGGCCTTCTTGCAAGTTTGGCCTTTGGCTGGCATCTGGGAATTTGGCACCCAAATCATTCCCTAACTGAAAAGGAAGGTTCACTATACCCACATTTTTTGTACAATGTCATTTATGGTAAACATCGGCTTTCCTTCTTGGAGTCTGGATCTTTGGTACATGCTAAGGAGAAGATTCCTGGGTGATCAGCCCCCAATACAGGTCTTGAACTCTGATTCTCTAATTGGCTCTCCTGGGCAGAAATATTGCACACATATTTCTATACATTTAATACTGAAAAAAAAAAAA
>PVKM010040744.1:0-13363 GCA_004027735.1 Carollia perspicillata
TAGGCTGATTTTTTTATTGAAGTGTCTGTAACCTTTGTACATCAGAAGTGTATAAGCTGAGTGAATTTTCAAAGTGTAACCATTACCCAGATCAAGAAAGAGAACATAACCAGAACCCCAGAGCCCCTCATACGCCTCCTTCTGGTTGTCCCCTCCCTGGCACTGTAACAGTCACCCCAACTCTGGATGCGTTTTAATCCCTCACACGTACCCCACACCCAGCCTCTCAAGGTCATGTGTGTGGACGAGTCTTCAGTAGGATTTTGATTGTAAATCCCTGTGTAATTAGTGAATCTAAAGAACTTACTGATTTATCCTGGGGGAATTCTTAACAAAAACTATCACCAAAAAAAATGGGCCTTTGGGCCAAAATTGGGAACAAAGGAAAAGCAAAGAGGGGGAGAGTCAGACCCATTTGCTGGTGAGCGAATTCATTTCTAGCACCCTGCTTTTGGCCTTGTATTCGGGGTACATGGTAGAGGGCCCCGGCCAGGACACTGGCAAGACCCACGAATGCTGGAGAGCAGAAGTGATCATGGAGAATTCAGAATTCGTTTATGAAGAAGGATGTAATAGCCCTCATATAGAAATCACTTCTCCACCTACCTTACCTTCCCAGAACCCCCCCAGGAAGCAGAAAACTGATAAGACTTTGTCCTGTCTTTACAAACAGTTCTAACAGACCTGATTTCCTGGTTTCCTGGTTTCTAGCACCAGGAGGGAAGGGTTGGGGGAGGGGAGGGCTGCTGATTCCCTGACACAGATGTGACAGCTGACAAGCCTAATAAAAGAGTGTGCTATTGAAAACCCATAAAAATCCAAGAGCTCACGAAGCTTTGCATTCTGGGAGTAAGTAGCCTTACGGACCTCCAGAGCCCCAGAGGACAGCACTGTGCATTGTCAAGTTCACAGCGGCAATCCTGAGTCATGGGGAGATCGCTCAGTGAACTGGGGAGATCACATGCACTCCCTGGAATGAGAAAAACTGCATGCGAAAGTGATTAGGAGCTTGGGTCAGCGGGAGGCAGCGGGATCAGCCCTGCATCTGGAGTTTATCGCTGCGTGGCCCTGGGCAGTTTACTTGACCTCCTCTGCAAAACGGGGACGACAGTGTTCCATCCTCATAGCATTGTTGTGACGGTTCGAGGGAACTCTGGGCGGCATTCCTTATCCAGCTCTAGGTGGATGGTAGCTGGTATTAATTTTTGACAATGTGACAAATGAGTAAATGCGGCATCTGTTCTTTGGTTACAAATGAGATGTTGCCTTTTAAAACACAGCCGGAGATTTCCCAGCCAGGGCCTCTCCACAGACACACAGAGCGACGAGGTAACTGCAGTTGCTCAAGGGTCAGCTGCGCTTTTATCACCTGGGAGTAATAGAGATGTTTACACTTTGAAGCAGTTCACGATATGCATTAAAATAAATGGACAAAAGCAGCCACAGAGACAAGCAAAGACTCTTAAGGAGAGGCACATATAAGGGCTTATTCCACCTCACGTCTAACATTGCTGAGTGTAACTGTACATCATCCAGCTCTGTCCACATCCTCTCCTATTCTTTTCCTTGCTTATCAGTGGGTCCTGTGTACCACTGAAATAATGACAAATTGTCTCTGTTTCTTTCCTCCTTGGTGCTTAGATGGCTGGTTTATGAAGAGCCTGGATTTCAGGGTGTCCCCTTTGTCCTGGAACCTGGAGAATACCCTGACTTGTCCTTCTGGAACACGGACGTCGCTTTCATTGGATCCATGCGGCCTCTGAAAATGGTAAAAGTGAAATGTAACTGTTCCTGGAGTCAGTGATTTTTTTTGCCAGCCTGACATCAGTAATTCACAGGATGTGACTCAGAAGCAATAAAGTAGACTTTTAAAAACAAATATATATTAGATAGAACTTACTGCTAGGTAGAAATAATAGAAAGGATAACTTGCTAGATGCTACAGTTGGAAAAATGCAGAGAGGTCCATTCCTTTGCCTTCAAGGCATTCCAGACCTTGCAGGGCCCCAGAGGTGGGCATGGAGCTTACTGAAGCCCACGGCAGGTTTAGGGAGTAAAGAAAGTGAAGAGGTAAACCTTCATGGAAAACGAGGAGAAGGGACAGACAAAGTCCAGCTTGTGGGTGACGTGACAGAGTAGGGGATGCTTAAGAGGATAGATCAAGTTGGGTCTTAGATGGGTGGTTTTATTTTATTTTTATTTTTTTATCCTCACCTGAGGACATGCTCTTTGACTTTAGAGACAAGGGAAGGAAAGCAGGAAGGGAGAAGGAGGAGAGAGAGACAAAGACAGGGATGTGAGAGAGAAACATCAATGGGGACATCGATCCGTTTCCTCGCCTACACCCCTGACTGGTGACCGAACCCACCACCAAGGCATGGAACCCACGACCTTTTGGTTCACAATATGGCGCTCCAACCTACTGAGCCTCACCTGCCAGGGCTATTTTTGTGTATTTATTTATTTATTTAATCCTCACTTGGGATATGTTTTTTTATTTTAGAGAGAGAAGGGAGAGAGGGAGAAAGAGAGAAACATCGCTGTGAGAAGGAAACATTGATTGGTTACCCCTGCACAGGGATTGAACCTGCAGCCCTTTAGTGTCTGGGACGGTGCTCCAACCAACTGAGCCACCCGGCCAGGGCCTTAGATGGGCCACTTTAAATGGAGATGTCTGTCATAGAATGCACTTCATGGGCCAAGCGGGGCTGGGAACGCGCAGGGCGTGCTTTGGACTAGCCCAGTGGTAGGGACAGGAGTCCGGGCTGGGTGGCAGCTCTGGGGGCACTGGGGCTGGATGTCCAAATGAATGTTGTCTTCCCAAGCTCGTACCTTAGAAAGGACCCCCTGCTTCCTCTGCCCTCCCCCTCCCCGTGTTGCTCCTTGTTCTCTTGTCTGGTTCTTGTGCGGGACTCTGAGCCTCAGGTGGACCCAGGCTGCAACCATTGGCCCGTGTAGAACACAGTGGGCGCTGCAGCGTGGTAGGCACTCCCCAAGCATGCGAGGCATGGGGGAGTTCTCCTTTCAAATGTTTCTGAAATTCCACTTTGCGGTTGTCTTCTGAGTCAGTTCGAATACATTAGAAATTCAGGAAGATAGCTTATCTTAATTTTACCCTTCCCCCAAAGCTTGTGGCTTACTCTCTTGCATATTTGCTGGTCTTTTGGGCTTTTCCCTAAAACTACATCTACTTTCCAAGAACAAAGTTTTGTTAGTTTCGTGACTGTATCAGAGAATCCCCCCTGGTTTAGAAGGCAGTTTTTAATGATAATTTAACTGTGAAGTTAAATAACAAAACTGTGAAGTTTATGGCACTTGAGTTGGATTCCTTTTGAAAAGGGAACTTGCTTGGTTGTAAAAGCTCTGGTTTGTTGAGATCAGCCACATTCCTTTCTAATTACAGTTCATTTGAGCATCTTCTGTTGTGCTTTTTAAAAAGCTGCTAAATATATATAGGTGAAAAATATTCTTTTGGTCTCTTACCCTGTTTAATATTTTTACATAATACCTTTTATATGTTTTATTTTTAATGAATGATTAAAAGAAAGTTTTTATTATAAAAGTATAACAAGCCCAATAGATCCATCCTTTGGGATGTTTCAAATTTTACCTAACAGTTTAAATATTTTAAGAGTTCTCCAGATTACATTGTGAACTTGGGTGAACTTCAACAGATTTGTAAGCCATGGGTTGCAAAATCCAATGCCTCCGGGGCCAGGCAGCAAAGAGATATGAGTGAGCCTGGCTGGGAGTTGAACTGCGGGAGGGTGGAGACGGGCAGACCGGAGCCCGTGTCCGGCTGGAGGATGAGCACAGGGTAGAGTTAGTAAGTTTGGCAGGTGAAGGCTGCTGCCTATGAGAATTTGCATCCAGAGATGTCAGATCTTAGGACTACTTTTTAAGAGAAGTGAGACATACTCTTTTTTTTTGAGAAATTTGCTCAGTTTAAAAAAAATGTGATTTCACTCATATATGGAATCTAATAAACAAACTGAACTACCAAGCAAAATAGAGACAGACCCATAGATGGAGAGCAGATGACAGGTCGGGGAAGGGGTGGAGAGGGTTGCGGGGTGGAGGGATTGAGCAAAGGAGGGGAAAAAGAGGAAGAACTCAAGGACAGCAGTGTAGTAACTGCCGGGGTAGGAGGTGGGCAGAGATGGAAGAAGGTATAGGGGCCACAAACAGTGATGGGAAAAAATAAAATAATAAAGTCAAATTAAAAAACAACAACAACTAAAACTTATTCGGTCCAAAAACACAGCTAACGTGGATGCAGCTTATATGCCACTTCTATGAGACTCTGCTCTGGACTGTCTTTCTCATGTCTTCATCTGCCTTGTTGGCGATGTTACAACTGTCTCAACATAAGTTTAAACACACCGAATGTAATCTCACTGTGAGGGTCTGTGGCTTACCCTGAACTGCCATGTGTAATATAAAAAGGTAATGTATCAATGACAAGCCATTTTTCTTACTGTGTTATTTTCTTTTCAGGGTGGCCGTAAAGTTGAATTCCCTGCAGATCCAAAGGTAAAATTATATATTTTTTAAATTTTATTCCCACTCCATCTCCATAAAGAGAATGCTCCTGGGGTTTTTATAGTTCAGCCTCCACGGCACAAAATTGCAGCCAAAGGGAGTTGTCCCAACTTGCACGAGCCGTCTTCCAGCCGGAAGACGATGCTCAGGGCACTGGTCATCACCCAGAGCGCATGCAGCCCTGGCTCTCAGGCGCACGGGTGGACCGTGTCTGTAATTTGTAGTTGTGTTTTCTCATGGCACGGCATGTCGCTGCTCGCCAGCCAGCCCAGAGAGGACTCCAGGACAAGTGCTCCCTACTCCACAAATGCTCTTTCTGCATCCCACATCTACAACAGAGTCCCATCTGTCGTCTTTCTGTTTTTAGAACAACTAGAATCTTCTGGTTTTGTAGTTTGGCCTAAGCAAAACTCTAAATATCAGTTCTAGACGTTGAAACAAAAACCGATTATTTATAAACTGTCTTTTGCACCTGAGCTTTAGGGTCTACCATATCAGAAAAAAGAATTCTGATTTTTAAAATTGTAAGACTGTTATTTGGTTAATTTTCAAAACCATGATGAGAACATTTTAATTTGTGTTCCAGGACTTGGTGCTGTTAAAATGACTGGTTGAACGCTTAGCTATGGTGATATTTAGCTCCTTAGGAAGTACTGGTTTATCTCATTTCTCTTACAGGTAGTTATTTATGAAAAGCCTTTCTTTGAGGGGAAATGTATGGAATTGGAGATGGAAATGTGTAGTTTTACCGCAGATGAGAGTGAAACAGAAGAGACTGCTGACGGGCGGGCCCCACTCGCGTCGGTGGGGTCCGTGAAGGTCCTCCGCGGCATGTGAGTACGCCCGCCGGCCTGCTGGGATTGCGCTTCTCCCTCTGCAGTCAAGTAGCACAGCGTTCCCCTCCCCCGCCCCACCCTAGGGACGTTCCAGATTGCGGGGCAGAGAATTTCAAACATGTTCTTCTAAGCCAGTTGCCTCCTGGGTCTGTCAGCCATGTGAGAGGCTGCTGTGGGGTCAGTCAGCTAAGCACAGCTGATATGTCGGCCCATCCAGATGGAGCAGATCTGCAATCTTGTGTGTTAATATTTTGGTCCAAACTATGAAACTGTTAGTTTGCTTTTTATTTTTTATGGTCGTATTTTGTACTTTATATATCTTATACATTTCCTTTGGAAGTGTACACTTCCAAGTACCGTGTAAATAGCCCAAAGTACATATTTTGATTACTGTTTGAAGAACGTTTATGCAGTTTTATTTGCTGGTGTCCTTTGGAGTCAGTTCTTATTAAACACACACACACTCACACACTCACACTCTCTCCCCTGGCCACCTTTATAGAACACTGATGCGTGTTTCTTAGATTGTTTCCTTGGGGCCATTCTGCTTCCTGGGGCCCCATCCTAACCTTGGGGCCTGATCTCTTAACTTTTAGAGAAAAATCCCAATAGTCGCAATGTAGGAGTCCATTTCTAGCTTTATAACCGTTTGGATGTGTCAGTGAAACTGATGTACACACTGGGAGCATTTTAACTCTCCGAGGACTACTACTCCTTCATGTCTTTTCTGTTGCAGCTGGGTTGCCTATGAAAAGCCTGGATTCGCCGGCCACCAGTATTTGCTTGAAGAAGGCGAATACAAGGACTGGAAAGACTGGGGAGGTTTCAGCGGGGAACTCCAGTCTTTACGACCTATATTAGGTGTAAGTTAAAGAGAAGCTCATGGCTAATACTTGGTGTTTTGGGAAAGTAAGTGGCTAGCCTTTGAATTTTGATTTTTTTTCCCCAATAGGATTTTTCTAATGCTCACATGATAATGTACAGTGAAAAGAACTTCGGATCCAAAGGTTCCAGTATTGACATATTAGGAATTGTTGCCAATTTAAAGGAGACCGGATATGGAGTGAAGACACAGTCTATTAATGTACTGAGTGGAGTGTAAGTGGAATAACCCAATCAGGATTTTAAACATGAATTTCACCTTGGTTTGTGTCAAACTTATACCTTCTCTGACTTAGAGAATTAAACTGAACATTAAGTCCCAAATTTAGTCCCAATTGCCACAATATTTTCATAAACCTCTTTTTAAAATCTTTCTCATGTAATCTTCTTTTCATGTGTAATGTAACATTGGCATTGGCTTTGGGGTTTGATGTTAGAAATCTACAGACCTACTTCCCTTGTCATTCCGTACGGAAAGATGTCAAGTTTCTTATGATGGAAATGAAATAATAATAGTGACTTAACATGAGAAACCTGTGGTTGGGACTAGTTCCTCTCATTTTCCTAAGGCCCTACCTACACCTGACCCATTGTATCTCTTCACTAATCTTTTGACATAAAAATAGTTGTTTCAGTGTACCTGGAGTTAGCAATTGACTGCTTTATTAATGCTAAACTAAGTTTTTATTGAAAGATGATTAGTCAAGACTCTTTGGGATGCAAGTGACAAAAACAGAATTTATTGGCCTACATAGTTGAAACGTCCTGGAGGAGATTTTGCTGCAGCTGTGGCTGGGTACCAGGGCTCAGACTCTGTCATCAAAACTTGGCCTCTCTCTGTGTTCTCTGTCCCTTGCCTGGGCTTCTTCTACGTTGGCTTCACGTTAGGCAGGCCCTTTCCATCAGGTGGCCTGTGGCGTGTCATCCGGCCTTGGTTCGTCCACCTCGCCACTTCCAGTGAGAAGAGCTTCTTGTTCCCACAAGAGTTCCAGGTGTGACTCTGATTCTGTGGGCCTGAGTCAGGTGCACCTGCCCACACCAGTCACAGCAGCCAGGAAGCTGGTGTTATGTGGCTGTGTTATGTGGCTGTCGCTGCAGCTGAGGTGTAGGTTCAGTCCCAAAGGAGCCTGTATATGGTTGGGGCGAGCAGTTCTCAAGGAACATCAGAAAGAATGGGCACAAATACTGGACAGCCACACACAAACATAAGTCCATAAATGTCTATTAAAAGGAGTTCTACAATCATTCTTATGATCCAGGCTGATGTCAGTTACAATATATTAAGAACAACAGCATTCTTATATGAAATCATTTGACCTTGATTCTGTTGAAAGTGCCGATGTTAGGTTTTTTTATGTCAGGAGTATTGACACAGGCCATTTGAGTCATTCTAACCTCAATGCTTTTGTATTTCACGGGGCCTTCCACACGCGCCCTGGAAATTCGAGATGTGTCTACAACATGGTATGCCTGATCTGTGAGTCACGTTCACCCAATTCTTGTGCAGTTGTTGCTTAGGGCCCCACCCTGGCAGAATGAGTCAGGGACTTCTGGGCCTTCCAGCGTTAACAGGAAATGCTGTCTACGGGGCCCTGTTCTGGAGCCCTGATATTCGAAAGTCTGCCATGGATAAAAGGACTGGGATGGCAGGACTCATCTGTGAATTTCAGATCGCCTTTAAAGATAATTATTTACAAGGAAAATACTGTGACTAGGCCTGTGTGGGCAAACACTTGTGCATTCTGATGCTCCCAGGTGTGCTGGTTCAGTTGGTCGGAGCCCCGCCCCGCCCCCTGGAAGAGGAAGCACGGGAGGGGGAGGCGGGGCAGCATTTCCCTGGGGCATTTATGGGGACTGCAGTCAGAGAGGTAGCATCTTTCTTTTTTACCCAGCCCTTGTTTATTTGAAGTCACTTGCCTTTAAATAATGCTGCTTTTACTCGTTTCTTCTATTTTTAGTCATTTCTAGCAGCATTTCCTGGCGCTGGCTGTCGTCTGGCTGTAGCGGTTGAGTTTGGGTTTGGGGGGAGTTGGAGGGAGCGTGCGTACGCACAACACTTCCTTTTCGACTTTGTGGTTGTGGAAGGGCTTCTGTTGTGCCAGGGCTGCTTCCTCGCGTGTCACTGGTCATTGGACAGATATTTATTGAGGCCTATTATGTGCACAGCATTATATTATGTCCTCAAGGAAGTTACAGTATTTATATAAAGCATAATTATTGTTACAAAAGACATAGGGATTAAGTGCTTTGGGAACCCACGGCAGGCAGATTGGTTTCCAGTTCGAACTCAGGGAAGACTTGGGAGCCAGCCCTGAGCCGGGCCCTGTGGGACAGGAAGGTGGAGCTGTGCCAAGATCAGGGGAGGAATGCAAACCTGTTCCTTTTTAATAGTGTCAGAGAAAAATTGTTTTAACGACTTTATTCTTCCAGGTAACAAAGCATTTTAGTTTGGTCTGTTCTTTCTTAGTATGGAGCTCAAAGTCAGAAAAAACACTTTTTTTCAGAGTCTTGTTCTGTAGGTTTTTGTTTAAGTCAAGACCTTTAGATACTCAAACCACGGTCTGGCCTCATTGTGAAGTGTGCGGACTGTCTCAAGTATAGCTGGAAAGGAAACTTTCCAGGGCAAGTAGCCATTTGGGTCACCAAGCAAAGAGGACCTGGCGAGCCTCAGGAGACTCAGTGCTGGGCTCGATCGTCCCTGGCCACTAAGTGACTGTGTCACCTCAGACAGGTCACTTCCCAGGCAGCACCAGCACCAACAGATAATTCCACGTGATGCTTGTTACTCAGCTGCAAGGCTCTGAGGGCAAGGATTTTGTCTTTTGCATCTTGGCGCACCTGGTGCCAGTCTCGTTTCTAGCACAAGGTAAATGGCCAGTCATTGTTTATTGAATGAATAGATAAATTAACTTTTCTGTGTCTTTATAATCTCCCTTTTGTAAAATGGAAAAACCAGTACATCCCTAGAGCCCGTCAATAATGTGATAATAGATGTGGAAGCATCTGGAAAGTTCTTAGTATGTGTACTAGCATATAGGTATTATTCCTTTAAGCTGTGAATTGACTGAAGAGGAGACACTTGAATGTAACAGAACTGAAAACTTTCTTCCTCTTGAAAACTTTATTTTTGGGTAGGAAATAGCACCCAGTAAGTTGGTTTTGTTGATTTCCCTCTCTGAGTGTAGACCACTTAAAAGATAAAGGACAACATCCCAAAGATATTCGGATTTAGTGTTTCCGAGCATTTGTTCAATTTTGCTTATTACATAGCTGTGTCATGTTAGAAATCCTGTTTAAAACAAAATTTTAGTTACTAAGCTGTAGTTTTATTTTTAAATATTTGTCAACTTTTTTTTCCCATTGTGGTTTGTTGAGCAACAGAGACATAGCTTCCTGTAATACAGAGCGGGGCAAAAGTAGGTTTGCAGTTGTTTGTATGGAAAATGTTACAGTAATTAATAAATAATCATATGAGAAGAAACTCTGTATTTTGTGCACTTACCACTGTAAGCCTACTTTTGTCACACTCTGTACATTTCTGGGGAAAAAATGTTAACGTTGATAACAAAAAGAAGTCTCACCTGCCTATTGAAAGAACTTTGACTGCTACTTCTTGGAAGTCCAAATTGTTTCCTTAGAATAGAATTAGAAAGAAACAGAGACATATCCCCACTGGAGCTTCCTCAAGGTACAGGATCAGGTGATGAGAACACCAAAAGGCCCACACAGTCGAATCTTCCACAGAAATCTCTCTGCCCCTAAAAGATTAATGGAGAGTCAGGAAAATTGTTAAGGTTGCCGATTAGTAAAACAAATGAAGGTCTCTGTATGATACATAGTTACTCGAAGGTGTGTGATAGCTTTATTGTATATGTAAACTAGACACCATAACGAATCAGAGTTTTGGTTTCCTTTTGTTTCCTTAGGTGGGTCGCCTATGAAAACCCTGACTTCACAGGAGAGCAGTACGTACTGGATAAAGGCATTTACACCAGTTTTGAGGACTGGGGAGGAAAAAATTGTAAGATCTCTTCTGTTCAGCCCATATGTTTGGTAAGGAGTTATATTTTTGTATGAACACATTTAACTGAATTCTGGATTTCCTTAATGTGTGCTTCTGATTCATGTAATACCTAACACTACAGAAGCTAGGCGGATACTGTCTTTAACAGTAGTTGCTAGTCTGGGAGAGAAATGTTTCTTAGGGTGTCTGCTCTACTCATTTTCTTTTCTCTTCCCTTCGAAACTTTTTAGGATGCTTTCACGGGCCCACGGAGACGAAATCAGGTAACTTAAAAAAATCCTACTTTTTTGTAATTAGGGGCCATCCATTGAAAAGCTGAAGTTTCCTGTAAAACTTCAGACATTTGGGACATTTTGTTATTGTACCCACTTTTATGCCTGAAAGCATAACTGTATTTTTAAATTTGATTTAAATTTCTTAATGCCGGATAGCAGTGACCCGTATCTAAATACGTCTTATAAAATGCTCTCGTTATAGAATGTTGAATTGTATCTCATTATATTGAATCAGAGTTTACATGAACACACTAAAATTAATATTTCAAGCACCACACATAGTTACTGTGATACACAGTAAAACAGATTTTCATATTTGCTGTATCTGCATTAGACAAGTATTTTCTACGGTCTCTCCCTGAAGCCTTTGAATGCTGACCGTCTCCACAGCGAAGTTACATTTGTTACTTGGGCTCTTTAATGGAGGTGTTCAGACAGCCATAATCACACAGACGCAAACCCCAGCATAGCCTCCTTTTACTGGCAGACGCAAGATTCTAAGACGTCAGCAAGTATCTTCCACTGAGAGGGAGGGGAATTGTATTGCTTCCAAAATGCAGTTTCTTGTAAGTGTTAGAACTGATGAGCCAGTATGCTGGCCACAGTGAAGCCTCGAAATGCCTCACGGCGCGTTAGGGCAGGCCGCTCCCTCTGTTGTTGGTTGTCCTTTGATGTCTGTGAATCACATTAAACAGTTGTGAGTGGTGCACTGATCATTAATGGAGAAGCAGAAAATGAAAGGGTTTATAAAGTGCGTATCAGTTTACTGTTATAAGAGTTAACTGGTCATGTTTGGGTCATCATTTCAAATGCTGATTGCATTGATGTGTTTACACAATAATTTTACGTATTTCTGTTTCCTTTTTCAAAGATTCATTTGTTTTCAGAACCACAGTTTCAAGGTCAGAGTCAAAGTTTTGAAGAAACAACAGGTCAAATTGATGATTCATTTACTACCAAATCTTGCAGAGTTTTGGGAGGCAGGTAAGCAAAACAGTGGGCTGGCAGAGCCTAATCACTGGGCGGGGGTTAGAACTCACACATCGGCAAGCATGTAGCGGTGCCTGCAGGGGCTCGGTCCTCTCCGAGACCACCGAGGAGTACGGGCCCTGGAAGGACCACAGTGCACTCTGCAGCAGCTGATCGCAAGGCATCACACACGGCGGTGGGTGTGGGGTGGAGACGTTGAAGATCACCTCGTGGGACTGGGACCAGGCTCTCTACCCACTAAGCCTCTCCCAGCGTCCACGAATGGACTCTGAATAGTCTCCAGGGTGTGTCCCAAGGTAGATTTTTTTCAAGCAGAGAGGAGTAGGATAGACATTCTGAACCATAGGCAAGCACGTGGCTGCAGGGGAGTTGGTGTGTGTGCCCATCAGGGAGCACTCCACCCTCTCTAGCTGGGAGAGGGGAGTGTGTTTGGAAGGGTGGGGTCAGGTCATGAAGGCGCCCTTGCACACGAGTTCAGATGGATGGCCCAGCCCATGAAACACACGGGAAAGGCAGCCAGCCCCAAGTGCTGTCCTGAAAACAGTGGTTTTATAAAAGCTGGAGAGAGGGGAGAGCCTAGAGTCAGGGAGAACTTGGTCAGGAAACCCTTGGAGCAACCCGTGCCCGAGGCGATGAGGAATTCAGTCCAGTGATAATAATAGTGATAGTGCCATTATCCATGTAGTTGTTTATGGTCTAAACTGCACCATCTTATCACTTAGCATGACAAAGCGCAGAGCTCAGGCCTTGCATTCACACGCGGATTTACGGTATAGCCTTGCTGTGTGTAAGTGCACACCTCCACCTGGTCCAGGCACCTCTTTATCTCCTCCCCTGCCTCGCCCACTACCATCAGACACATACTTTTTGTTCATGTGCTGTCTGTCTCAGCTCACTTGCAGTGTGAACTTCACGATAGCAGGGACTTTGTTTTACCTCCTGTTCTACCCCCACCAGTGGAAAAATATCTGACACCCCATCAGTCCTCGATAAGCATTTTTTTGATTTTTAAAAAAGCCCAACTCTTCTAGGCAAGCATGGTACATCAACGTTTTATCAATAGTGCTGAAGCCCTGAGAGGCTAAGTGACTTAAGTCACGGAGGTATTTGACTTCTGACTCAGTGCAGAGGTGCAGGAAATGAGGATAAAAAAACGTGAGGGGAAGCTTGGAAGGAAATCGGCGGACCTGGGACACTGACTAGCCGTGAGGGCTGAAGGGTTATTCAGAGAGGGCTCCAGGGCTTGACAGCCCTGCACTGGCTGGGAGGACGTGGTACCCTCGAGCAGAGCGAGGAAGGCCGGAAGGTGGGGAGGTGAATGCATAAATCGTTTCATGGAGAGAGGTTTTATTTCCCAAATGCAAAGCTAACAACTGACTTATGAGTAATTGTTTGCCCCATGATTGTATGCAGAAAACATGTCCAGATATTTTTGAAGAAAGGATACTGTTAGCCACAAGCATTGTTTATTTTATAGAAGGGCACCTCTAACAATCAGACTTCTTGAATAGAAATACTCAAATTGCATGCTGGACACGCGTATGTGGTTTTTCCTACTGTAGCTGGGTCGCATATGATGGAGAAAATTTCTCTGGTAACCAGTACGTGCTGGAAGAAGGCCACTATCCGTGTCTCTCTGCAATGGGGTGTCTGCCTGGAACAACTGTGAAGTGTCTTCGTTTTATAGATGTCGTAAGTATGTCCTTGTGAATATATCGTCATGGAGATACCTGGCCCAGAGCTGAGAGTCAGGGAAAGAAACCAGCAGGTGGACCTACTCGAGCTTAAAGTCGGAGGCAGAAAATAGTTGCAGT
>PVKM010040745.1:0-13362 GCA_004027735.1 Carollia perspicillata
TCCTGGAAGTCTATTTCCTTTGCTAGATTGGGGAAGTTCTCCTTTATTATTTGAAATAAGTTTTGAAATAACTTATTCAAATAAGTTTTCCACTTGTTGATCTTCCTTTTCCCCTCTGGTACCCCTATGAATTGGATGTTGGAATGTTTAAAGATGTCCTGGAGGTTCTTAAGCCTCTCCTAATTTTTTTGAATTCTTGTTTCTTCATTCTTTTCTGATGGGATGTTTCTTTCTTCCCTCTGGTCCATTCCATTGATTTGAGTCCCAGTTTTCTTCCCATCCCTATTGGTTCCCTGAGCATTTTCCTTCATTTTACTTAGCGTAGCCTTCATTTGTTCATCTAATTTGCGACCAAAATCCACCAATTCTGTGAGCATCCTGATTACCAGTGCTTTGAACTGTGCATCTGATAGGTTGGCTGTCTCTTGGTGGTTTAAAAGTATTGGCTCTGGGACTCTGAGCTTTTCTTCTGTTTGAGTCATTTTTAGTCAGGTGGTGCCTGTTTCGTATGAGGGGCAGAGCCTTACGTGACTAGGGGCAGGGCAACCTAGTCGCAGGGTTGTGACGCTGTCTGTGGGGGCGGGGTCAGAGAGGGAACAATGGAGCCTTTTTGGTACTCTCTCAGATTTGCGTTCCCTCTGCTGCTTCCCCCAAGCAAACTGGGCCTCCCAGCGCTTGTTCCCAGGTTGGTGGGCCTATGCATGCTCCGGGGCCTTGTGGGTCTCCCCAGTGACCTCTTGTGTGAGGCTGGGAGTCTCTCCCAGCACCTTTTCAATTGCTGTTTCAATTGCTTTATTTCCTGTCGCTGGGGCCCTGGGCTGCATGGTCCATCTTACTGCCAGTTCTTGACTAGTTTATCTGTGCTCAAATGTGTCACTGCCAACGGCCAACTGCCCTGCCTGTTTCCTCCCCATGTCTGGGGTCTGTGAACAGGACACTGACATGGTCTGCGCTCCCGGTCTAGCAGCCCCTGCTTTTTCCTGCCGAGTTCCCTCTCTGCTGACCGCCGACTCCGCCTCTCTTACCGGTCTGGTTGAATGGTTGTTGGACTTCCGAGTTCAATTTTCTGTTTTGGTTGTGTTATTGTTTGTAAATATTTGTTGTCTTTAATTTTGGTTGTGCGAGGAGGCACAGTGCTCCCATCTCCGCCTCCATCTTGGCCAGAAGTCCCTGTGTAGATTTATGAACGCAGGAATTTTTTGTGTCTTGATCCTGCATTCACGTCTGGAATTTGCTTGGGACATCAGAGATTATCCATAAAGATATGTTGTCTAAGTGAATGAATTGAATAAATGAATTAATGGCAGGTGATGTGTCTTAGCAGCACGTGTGTAAACGACAGAGGGTTTAATTGACTTGGAATTCAATAAAAGCCAAGTGGTGACTTCCAAAAATTAATGAGACCTTAGATACAGGAAGGAATTTGCTTATCTTGGGGGTACAAAGAGGTTAATTCTGCCCAAATTAGTACACAGAATCAGTGTAGCCTGTGTGCTCTGCCCGGCTGACCCTCTCAGGAAGCACGGGAAGCGTTTAGGTCTTAGTGCCGTCGCTTGAAGGATGTAGACACATAGACATTGGGGCACCTACAACATAATCGTGAACTCTCAGGCAAGAGTGGACTGCAGAGGCTTTGTTCCAGTGCCTCTCCTGATTGGTGGGTCTGCTCTGCAACACCCCTAGCAAGCGAGGGTCCATTCTCTGTACGTTCCCAGTGATGGGCAACTCAGTTTAGTTTGAGGCATTCCCTTTCATTTCTCAGAGTATTCTGATTGTAAACTTTGGGAAAATAGGAGTGGAAAATGAAGAAGTGTAAAAATAATGTCTAATCAAGGTCAGTTGGGAGGAGAGCACTTTCCACTCTTTTGAAGAACTGTAACGTGAAAGAGGAATCGTTTTTGTTGTGTGTGTGTCTGTGTTGGGTTGAGGGGAGGACTGGGCTGGGGAATGGTCAGATATTACCTCTGAAGCAGAAATTCTTAACCTGGACTTTGAGAGCCTTAAAGTGCCTTTTTTGGGGGATGGATTTTAAGGGAGCATTAATACATTCTGTGGATGTATTTACAAAATTTTGTTTGTGCATTTCTTTCCCGTGGAGAAGGCTCAGAGCCTATGTTAATTTCAAAGGAAGTTCTCTGCCCTGGAGATAGGCAACACTGTAACTCTTGAGTTTCTATTTTTTTTTGAAGTATGCATGAAAATAAATGATCAATTCTCTTTCATACACAGGGAAAATAGACTAATTAGACATTCTGTAACAATTTCTCAGCTGTAATTATATGACTCCTCTTGTATGAAGCAGTAGTATTTATTTATTTTAATAGTTTACTTTTTAATGTATTTTCGCATCACCATTTATCTTCTTTATACCCCCTTCCACATCTACCCACCCTGCTTCCCGCCTGCAATCACCACACTTTTTTCATGTCCATGATTCCTTTTTCTTTTTTGCTTGATGACTCTACCCGTTAACCCTGACTCCAGAGCTGTCAGCCTGCTCTCTATCTATGAGTCCGTCCCTATTTTGCTTGTTAGTTCAGTTTTTTCATTAGATTCCACATGTGAGTGAAATCACATGGTATTTGTCTTTCTCTGAGTGGCTTATTTAACTTAACCATAATATTCTCCAGATCCATCCGTACTGCTGCAAAGGGTAAAATTTTCTTCTTTTTAACTACTGTGTAGAATTTCATTGTGTTAATATCCCATAGTTGTTTTATCCACTCATCTACTGATGGGCACTTAGGCTGTTTCCAAATCTTGGCGACCGTAAATTTACACGAAGCAGGAATATTCAACATGTCTTCCAGTTCAACAACAATGGCCCTTCATGCCACATAGCTTCACATTTTTAGTTTTCACAGAATAATAGCTCATTTGTTGCTTCTGGCTTCACAGTTTAACATAGGCTTTCTGTGACCCTCCAGGTTTTAAGTTCCAGGAAGGTTGGCTTCATCTCAGCCTGAAGCTCTACAGATCTATTCAGTGAAGAAGTGAGTGATTAATGCTCGGGAAATACTGTATTTTTATTCCAGGTTATGCTATTCATGGGAGACTAGGCATTTTGTTTCCACTTGAATCCCAGCTGCTGCCTTGCATTTGCTTTTAATTGCAGGGGTTGTAGGCACAAATAAGAGAAACAAAGCACTTTTATGATTAACTACAATATTTATGGCCAGAGTCTGAGTTTAGTCGGGGCAGCAAATTACATCTGTTCCCTAAAGGGAATAATTACTTACAGTTTGATAGCAAATGAATAATAACTTGGAGCACATTTATCAGGAAGATAATTTTGCTCATAAAGAGGGAAATAATAATGCCACCAAACAGGTGGTTATGTATTTACAAAAAATTATTTAATTATTAAGGCATGAGGTTCTAACAGCTATCATGGTGAGTCAGACTAGTTTCTCTGCCTCCTCTTTAGTAAACATTCCTTTGGTGCCTCTCACCCTCAAATAAACAATGAGCTTTCTTTTACCCTGTTCGGATGGGAACTGCAGTTTTGCGTAGTTGGAGTGCATATTACTAACTCCAAGGAGGGTAAAAATCGATTGTGACCTGGAGTTAGAAAAAACTGTTCTGTGGAATCGGGAGAAGAAGGGGAAGTGGAGGCACATTTTCAGGAAATATTTAGGTAGCCTCAAAGCCATTACTGAGTCAACTTTCTCAAGGAAATGCCATGCCTGGTTTAAGGCGCTCTGCAGTGGCGGGTGCTCCACAGAGCCGGGTGAGTTGATTGTTCTGAACGATTCTCGTGCTAACTTTGGTGTTCTGAGGGAAGAGGGCAATTTTCTTTGAAAATAGTATAGGAACCACAATAGATGCAAATTTAATATTTAACCTATTGCAATTTTGCTTTATTTTTAATTAATGTGGGAGATCTTCATGGGTCTATGCCTCAGAGCTCATCTGACTATGACAAGAAATGGAGGGGTTGCAAGCTGGAGCCAGACACGGGCTGGGGGTGGTGTGCAGGCCCGGAGAGCAGGGGAAAGACACTGGCTGCAGCTGCAACTGGACTGCTTTGCTTTTTCCGCCCATCCTGAGAGACAGGAATGAACGTCAGGGGCCCTAGGAGAAGTAGAAGACAGAAAGCTGTTTGCCGCCCAGCAATTGGCAGGAAGATAGGGTGCAACGGGAGTTTCACTCCCCTGTGTGTGTGTCAGTTTTTAAACTAGTTTTGACCTTGGCACAGAGCTTTGAGCCGAGTGAGTCTATGTACAGCCTCCCTTCCGTGTGTCCGAATACCTAGCCAGGTGGGGTTGAATGTGAGGATTAGTGATCTACAGTCATCAGAAACCCCATGGCAACACAGCCTGGCATTTGTGGACACTGGATTGCTTTACCGCTGGGTGAGAAGGCCAGTCTTCTGGGGATTGGCAGGAGCAGATGGTGGCAATTACATTTTGTCCTCATCTGCAAAGCATGTTTCTTTTCTCTGAGACTGGCTCATGTTTGTAGACATTGGATACCACTGTATTCAAAGGCACACCAGAGGTGTCTGGTTATTTTTTAATAACCTGGGTGAAGAACTGAGCATTGCCTCCTTTGGGGGTGAGAGTGTAGCCAAGAGCTTGTTATCAGGAACACGGTAATGAGGCTAAGTACACAGATAAGGACAAAAGCACATCCCAAAGCACTGTCTCTTGCAGGAAGCAGGGTGATTTAACAGGCATAAGCCTGACACTTCAGTGTGTGCAGTCATTAGTGACAACCTTAAGTGTGGGGGAAAGTACTTTCTACTGTGGAGCGATAACACTGCTAAATGTGTATGAAAAATCACTGTGCTACAAATTTCTTCTGCTTTGCCTCTCCAGCATCGGTTTAATTCTGCTTTTCTATCCGTTCTGAGGCCCAGAGGAAAGCAATCCAGAGAGTCCCAGCTCCGCGTGTCTGTGTCTCCGTAAGAACTGGTGGAGCAGGTTCTGCGAAGTTTGCTGCTAGCCGAGCCTGCGCACTGACCTCTCAGGTTGGGCAGACTAGAAAATCGTTGTTGAAGATGTGAGTGGCAGGTGTGGAATGAGGAAAGAACATTCTAGGCATGTGTAATTTCACATGGAGAGACGGACAGGAGTAGATAAAGTGTGTTTGTTGTGTGCAGGGGAGCCTATGTACTGGGCAGGTGAGGAAGAGACTCACACAGGGCGGTGGGAGGAATACTAACCTGAGAGCCAGGCCCAGCATCCCGGGCTGGGGCTGCCATTGGTGAGGTGACCTCAGGCACATCAATAATTCTCTCTGTTCCTCAGTGGCCTTGTATTGAAGCTGAGGTTGAATTCACTGAATTCTCTCTCAGGGCCCTGTGGGATCTAATGGCTACCCACACTCCTCTTTCTGGGCTTTGAATGTTTCAGAGGGAGGATATTTGCTTCAGTAGTGCTTGGACAAAACTAAAACTGATACAGCCAATACTTTTTTAAACAGTATGTTTTTCTTTTGCCTTTGGTTCCTGAATTTACAGTGAAGGCACATCTGAAATATCTTAGGTTTATGTGGTGACTGTGTCACTAGAGGATTTGTGTCCCTGGACAACATGAAGGAAACTTCATGGGACTCTGGGAGATCAAGTGAGTTTTTAACATTTTTCTCCATGTCGCTTCTAAAAAGATAGTGTCTAAGCCGAGGTGTTCCCCAAATTAGCTGTAAGAGTGATTTAAAACTTAGGAGGTTTTAAATGTCATTTAATAGCTTTTTTAAACTTAAAAAGTACAGAAGACTGCTGGAAATATACTGTAGTATTTCTAACACCACACAGTTTCAACAGATTGAATTATATATAAGGCAGTTATGTGGTATGGTTAACTTAGAGAAATACTTACAATAAAAAAATTTAAGGAATTCATTGACATTCAATACCGTATTAGTTTCCGGTGCGCAGCATAGTGGTTAGACATTTATACAGCTATGAAGTGATTTCCCTGGTAAGTCGAGCACCCACCTGGCACCATACCCAGCGATTACGATATCATTGACTCTATTCCCCGTGCTGTACTTTACGCTCCACGGCTCTTTTGTGCCTGCCAAATTAGAGAAGTACTTCTGAACTGCTGCGAACGTAAGTCCCTTTTCCCTGTGGCTTTAAGTGAGCAAGGTAGGGGCCAGCTTGGTTAATCCACCTGGAGAATAATCCTTCTCGCCCTGTGTAGTGCTTACATCCGACCTAGGGCTTCTCGGTCTGTGGACGCCGAGTACCAAATGAAGATACCCATAAAGATATCTATTCTTCCCTTGCGATTCACAGTAGAGAGGCAGCTCCGCCTGCGGCATCTCCTTTGCTGCATCCAGGAGCGGTCACTGTCTCCCACTTCTTGTAGTCCAGCCCAGACCTCTCTCCAGGTCCCCTGCTCATAGAGCCAGATGCTAGTGTCTCCCCCATGTACCAGGGGCCCCTCAGGTCCTGCATGCACACCATGCTCTGGCTTTCTCCCCCAGCTAGTCCCTGCCATCTGGGTCCTGTTTCTGTGAGTGGTAAGAGCTCAACCTGGCATCTAGGCTCCAACTCGCTCTCCATTTCTAACTGGCCGCCAAATCCTGGAGGTTTCAGCCTTATACCTGATGGGACTGCCTTCTCCACCCCCGCTACTACTGCCATTCTTCAGGCTCTCATTGGGGTCATTGTAATGATTTTCTAACTGGTCCTAGTAAGCAGAATAATGCCCGCCCCCCATGATGTTCACATCCTAATTCCCAGAACCGGGGAATATGTTAGGTTCCATGGCAAAGGGTGATTAAGTTTGCTGATCAGCTGACCTTAAAATCGGAAGAGTATTCTGGATTGCCCAGGTAGGACTGATATAATCCCACGAGTCCATACGAGTGAAGCAGAAGTGGACTTCGGGGTGATGAGAGGGAAGAAGGGTTTGACCTGCCTGTGTTGGCTTTGAAGATGAAGGAAAATGCCATTAACCAGAGGAATCTGAACTCTTTCTAGAAGTGGGAAAAGGCAAGGAAATGACTTCTCCCCTCCCCAGAGCCTTCAGAAAGGAGGGGAGGCCTGCCAACACCTTGATTTTAGCCCTGTGAGGTCTGTTTTGTACTTCTAACCTACAGAACTGTGAGCAAATGAGACTGTGGAGTTTTAAGTTACTTGGTTTGTGATAATCTGTTATAGCAGCCATAGAAAACTAGCACACCAATCTTCCTACCTTTGTCGTACTACCATTCCAATCCACTTTCCGAAATCGCATTATTCCATTGTCTTTACAACCTTTCCATGGTCCCCACCCTACATTGTCATTGGTTACTCAGCATCTCAACACTGGACGAATAGGAGGCAATGAGTACATGAAAACAGCCCATGTTACAGCACCTTGGTCCAAGTCATGATTTTTAATCCAAGGAGATAAATAAAAAATCATTTAGTTACCTTATTTTTATATATCCCATTCTGGGAACATGATAAAATGAAAACATATTCTGTCCTTTATTTCTTTCCTTCTTCTGAAAAAGATTCTATTGTTTAAAAACTGTATAATAGTATTTTATTGTAGCCAATTGATAAATGAAAAAAAAAAAAAAACTCCTACAATGAAGCCACTCAGCACTATTTAAAAATTTTTTTAAGATTTATTTTTAGAGAGAGGGGGAGGGAGGAAGAATGAAAGGGAGAGAAATATAGATGTGCAAGAGAAACATTGATCATTGCCTCTCATATGTGCCCCAGCTGGGGACTGAACCCACAACCCAGGCATGTGCCCTGATCTAATCAAACCAACAACCTCTCACTTTGCAGGATGACGCCCAACCAACTGAGTCACACTGGTCAGGGAGAGAACACTATTTTAATTATTTTGGTGAGTGGCTTCCTAGTCACTTATATATCTATATCTGTATATATTTTTTAAAAGGATATTTTATGTATTTTAAAACTTTTGACTTAGCGTAGTGTGAACCTTTTTCTTTAGCCATTTTAATGGTTGCAGAAATTCCTTTTTTGGCTCTATTAAAACTTAACACCTTTCTCATATTATTGAACTTTTATGTTTTTTCCCATTTTTTTCTATTATGTGTCAATGACTATTTCCTTACAATACATTCTTTCAGTGTAAAAGCTGGGTCAGAGACTCTGGAATGTTCCATCGCATTTGATGCTCCATAGGAAGACTGTGCCAGTCTGCACTCCCCACCAGCAGTGCCCTTTCATCAAATTGACCTCCATGCCCTTGCCATCTTCTGGGTATATGGGAGGACTGGAGAGCATGACATCGAAGGTGACAGGAGGATAATTTTACTTCGGAAGGGAATGCTGTTTTAACCAGTTGGACACAAACCATGGTCCCCAACCAGCACACCCTGCTCCTTGGTATCTGAGACATCTTCCTACCACCCCTCCAATGCTACTCAGAAAAGTCCGTGGGCTGGCCTCCCCCTTGTTACCACATCAAATGTGGGAAACCAAGGGTCGAATTCACTGTCTTACCTGTTTTGATAGGCTTCTGGTCACTGAGAGTTCCTCTTTCCTCCCTGGACCCCCTGCACCATCTTTACTCCAGACCTGAGTTATTCATGATTCACGTATATAGGGGCTGCATGGTATAGAGTACGGAAGCCTCCTTGTGTGGTGGGGTATGAGTCCCATGAATGTCAGCTGAGGGGACCATCTCTGATCACTCGACATTAATAGCCAAATCCTCCTGCTGGACTTCCAGTTGCAGGGCAGTTTGGACCTGGATGGTCGTTAGCCTTGGCTGTGGCTGTTTCTAGAAGTGCTGTGGCATGTACAGAAGCATTAAAAAAACGTCAAGCTTATGAGTTACATTCTCCATTCTTGGTGGAATAGTTTTTACCCTGTGAGTTTGAGAAAACTAAGCTAGTTGCCATGGCAACGCAAAAGCTTTCAGGCACTTGTTTGTTTGTTATATTCCTTTGTCAGTTTCTAAAGTAGTCTGTGGAGCCTCTTGAAAGAAGATGTGCTGCTTCGTGTTTGACAGTTAAATCACCACGCTGCCTGTCGGAGAAGAGGGCAGGGGGAAGGCGGCGGGAACAGTCACAAAGCTCCTTCCTCATCATCTGCTTTCACAAAGATTCTGGCTTTGGAAACAAGGCACTAAATCTGGAGCAACAGGTACACTCGGGGTCTCTGAAATAGCAAGAGGAAATCGTTGAAATTTGGAACCACCAAACCTGTCTTTTTCATCCTGTTTTCCCACCCCTCCACCCCTATCCCTAGACATGGGAACATATAGGACGGTTACTTTCTCTAGAGACCCCGAGGGTACAAGAGCTGTTCTAGTCAATCCACGGATCCGTGGACTCTGCAACAAAAGAGGTGCTGGAGAAACAAAACAGAGCTGGCCTTTTTTGGGGAGAGGTCCTGCCCACCCTTCCCTTCTTGCCTGTGCTGTGAGGAAAGCATGCCCTCTCAGCGCGGCCCGTTTGCAGCCAAGGCAGCTGGTTGTGTGCAGGGACCAGCACAGCTCCTCGGTCTCTGGGGGCCTTGGGCCTCTTCTGTACAGGGGGCCCATGTGGAGCGTGAGGTTTAGGTTATCGGATACGCCTAGGATTGCCTAGCAGACAAACCTGTTGAGGATTAAGACAAATTTATTTTCTATTTAAGAAAAAATACATTTCCTTAGTAGGAGGATTAGAAAAGTAAGAAAATTGAAAAAAAAATCACCTGTATTTTACTCCCCCATCACCAAAACTAACATTTTTGTACAATTTTATGTGTGTGTATGTATATAAGTGCACATACATTTGTATGTTCATACATGTGTGTATCTACAGACATATTCATATATTTACATGTGTCCATACATGTGCATTGTTATTGTTTTTGTAGAAATATAGGATTTTACTGCATATACTTTTCCTGCATACATTTGCCATTCAACTGTGTATCAGATATTTCCATGCCTATACCTTTAATGATTGTATGAGCTTCTAAAAAATTGTGTAGATATATTGTGGTTTGATTCAACCATTCCATCAGTGTTTGACCCTGATTATTATTGCTGATTTTCTCTTTCTTTAAACAATCTGGGCTCACAGTCTTATTTACCTAGATGTAAATGGCCTTTAAAAAGTGCCCTGCAAATCGGCAAGTTATTTAAAATTTTTTTTAAAACTGGTGAATCAGCCTGAGAAAATCGCTCTAATGACTGAAAACCGAGAGTGCTTTATGAATGTTTAATCCTCAGGCTGCCATGTTAGCTCCAGAATTGAGGCGTGATTATGCAAAGGAAACTTCAGGAAGAGATGATATGTGTTGGGACTACGCTGGTGGGTAAAGTGTACTTCAGATGCCAGCCAAAGCCAAGGAGATGGCCAGAGTCCTTCACTGCACTGAGACTTCACTATGGGACACTGAGCGTTTGGTGCCGCAGGACAGACAGAGATCGCTGGGACCAGGGCAAACTCAGTGCTCCTGGTTCTGCCACTGAGCAGCTTGTACAGCCTTGCGCAAGTCCTCAGTTTCCTGTAAAGTGATGGAATTGTTCTAGTGGACGTCTGAAGTTCCTTTCAGATCTAAACCTCAGTGGTCTGAAGCTGACCGTGCTGTGTTTAACTCCTTTGCAGTAATCTGTGGAGAAAGAGCATGGACTTTTATTAGCTCCTAGAGTTTAGAATTTTGTGGCCTGGACAAATTACTGCAATTTTATGGCAATGAACTCAGTACTATTTAGTGAAAGAATATTTTTGTTTGCCCACTGTCCCTTTGTCTTTCCTCCTGATTTGGCCTGGGGAGTCACTGCTCCCTGTTGCAGGCAGTGGGGCGGTATCGCCTGTTAAGCAGTCTGCCTCTCCAGCCAAGGGGCCTGCATGTCCTTCAGCAGAGACCCAGGGCCCTGCAATAACAGAGGTGGATTCGTGCTGGCAGTGGCTCTCACGCACTCCTTCCATCCAGAGGTCCAAACTGCCCTCATTCTGGCTGTTTTCTGGTCTTAGGTCTTCTGTTTTCTTTCCAGTCTGTGGACTTTGCATATCTTTTCATCATATTCTGGTTTTACTTTTTAGCCAGAGTTGGATCCCATTGTCCGCCCCAGGAAAACCTTACCCCTTTGTGGCTGGTGCTGGGCCAGTCTTGTTTCTCCAGTTGACCAGACCTTTGCAGCAAATGGGGGAATGGAATGGACCACGTGACGTTGCAAGCACAGTGTCAGTGCACGCTGAGAGCACGATGAATGCTAGTTTCACTTTAACATGGAGTTTCATTGGGAAAGTGCTTGGCCTATGAACTTAGGACCTTCATTTGAATCTGTCACATATGGACCCTAAATCAACAAATTCAGAAGGATGTTTTTGATCATTGTGTTTAGTTTGTTCTTGTTTATTTTTTGCATTGTGTTCAGTGCATAGTAGGTGTTTCCTAAATATACACGAATGACTTAAAAACCATTAAACAAGGACATAGGAAAGATTGTGATACAGGTTCTTATTATTACACTTTTCATAATCATCAGGGTTTTAATCAGTTGAGCAAAGGGCACAGATATTCTGGCCTTTTGGCCAGGGCTGTGGACATATTTTAGCTGAGAGAGCCTTTATTTCACCGTATTGCTTTAATGGAATTTGAGTTCTACGGGAACATTTTAATTATCGGAATCTTCTTTAGAGAAAGCCTCTGAGACTTGAAATAAGTTTACATATTATTATATGAATCACAATTTGCTTTAAGAGCTTATCTAAATCCCATCTGTTTGATTGGAAAGGGGAACTTGGAATGAATCCATCTAATTTTCAGTTTCTTCCTTGGAGAGAGTCGTGATTGAAAGTCAGAGTGGGGTTATGTGCTGTCTTTTTTGATGTTTTCTAGAAGAAGTTTTAGGGTTTCCATAGTAATGCATTAGGAATCATCATTTTCTGCCATGATTTCCCAGCAAAGAGAAGAGCCTTGGTAATTGTGGTTTAGTATAAATGAAGAAGATGAGAGTAGATTATTCTAAATTTGTTCTGGCCATTGGGGGGTGGGTAGGGCTGAGTGTTGTACTCTCAGCTGAAGGTGACTGACTCCCGGTCCACAAGGTGGATAATGTGTTTACTGTTCATCCAGTGGCAATGTGAGAGAAATACGAGGCATCAGACAGGTAGGGGTCTGATATATTTCTCCTGAGATTCACGAGAGAATTTACATTTGAAGGAATATTGGTGTTGCTGCACCTCCTCCATCTTCCTGCTTTTCCCTCTCTTCCTTTCTCTCACTTTTTCTCTTTTCTTTTTCTGCACTTTTCCCTTGGCCTTCCCTTCTGCTCTCTGCCCCAAGCCTGCCCCTTCTGTCTTCCGTGTCTGCTCAGACAGCGATGTGGAGAGTGGGGTCACGGGCTGGGACACAGTCCCCGGTATTGACCCTGGCATCTGTCCATTACCCTCAGGCTGCCACGCCTGGCACGTTTCCTTCCTTGTAACAATTCAGCCTGCTTTCAGGTTTTCTAAAAATAGCAGCATCTTATCTCATGTCACAGGGGGACCTGCGAATCCTTGTTTTGTTAAATCTGAACAAACTGTTTCCATTGGCAAGTTTCGAGGCACTAAACAAGGCTCCTCGGCAGCTGTCCAGGTTGCCGTGGCCTTATGCACAGACCAGGGAACCAGCAGAGACAGTGGTGCTGGCAGCAATGCGATCACCCACCTCCCCGGTGGTCGGGTGGGGACTTCTCAGTGTTGTCTCTGTGATTCTATTTGCAAGAGCTTCGAAGTTTACATTTGCTTTGAAGTAGTATTCCGTCGTGATTTTTAAAGTTGTTTATCATTTATCATTCATAATTGCTTAGTGTTAATTGAAACCATACCTCACAGTTTGAACATTTTATCTCTGCTTATTTAACAAAGTGGTTTAGTGATTTAGTGAGTTCTTTGCCTCAGGAGAAGACTAACTTCCCAGACCAACTTTCTAGACTAGCTTTCTTACTTTGCCAATCTGTGAAGGGAAAGCCTTTGAAAGTAGCAGACATAAGAGCTGTAAGACTTTTGAGCTTTTACATTTTATTTAACGGCTGCCAATTATTTGTGCTCTGCTTCTCTCTGGTCTTTTGTTAAAATTACCAGAGCATTTGCTGACAAAGTCGCTGATGACCTCAAGCAGTCACGGTAATTGTCTTGGCACACAGCTTCTTCCAATGGGCAGGAAGCCCTTCCTCCCCTTTCCATGCCAACCTGCGGAGAACTGGGACTGTTTCCAGCGTGAGTAGGTCATTGTTATTGTTGGTTCAGGGGTACAAATGAAAGTCTGTATTAGGTACCAGACTTCCCAGAGATGATGCGGCTTTTGGTTCGTCGGGTCGGAGAAATGGAGGAGAGTGTCAGAATGGGACTGTCTCTGTGCTGCGACAGTGGGAAACCCCGAAGAGCCCCATGTTTGTCCTCAGGTGCAGACTCCACCCATCACCCATGAATCCATCTGACATATACTGAAGGAATGTA
>PVKM010040746.1:0-13357 GCA_004027735.1 Carollia perspicillata
GATTTCAGCTTCACGCTGAATATTGGGTGCTGGCTTATGAACTAGATCGTATTCCACTAAAAGGTTTCATCTTCTGATTTCAGTATTTAGGATGCTAAGTGGCCTCTATAAACCCCAGTTCAAAATGTAATGAAATCGATGACCTTTTCCCAGATGAGTCAATCATCATCGTCACCACATTCGGAGAAGTCGAAGAGCAACATACAAGCAATTAGTAGATGGGTGTGTGTGTGTGAGTTTGCGTGTGTGTTTAATCGAACATTAGATATGCCATTTCTTAAAAAAGATTCCCATCTCTGTAAATATTTTCCTGCCTCAGCATTGAAAGAGGTGTAACTCATTTCCTTTTAGGGCATAACCTATATATTTGACACTTTAAAATAGAAATACCATTTTAAAAAATACTCTTTTTTATTTTTAGTTCTTTAAAGAAAATTCTGTTCTTTGGAATTTAACTGATACTGTTTTCTTGTTTTTGTTGTTGTTGTTAAATCCTTATATTCATCTTTGGTGTTTCTATATTTTAGAAAGCATATTTAAATTTTGAAAATAGGTTTACTTCAGGTAACTAAATCGCCCTCACCAGAATGAATAGTTGCTGTGTTCCATGTCCTGGTTCAATGTTTTCACTGATTAGTTTTAGAAGTCTTGGGCACTTTCAATGCTTACATCTCGTGTACACAGACTTGTTCAACGTGTCTTTCCAGGCAAGTCCAGAGAGTTATATTTTCTCACAGTTGTGGTCACTGAGCCACGTGTTCACCTCCCCGTCTTCCTCGAAAGAGCTGGCCAGATCTTGGCTGTCACGTCAGATTTATTGTCTTTGAACCGCTACCACTTCCCAGCGGCTCACACCCACTAACCTGTCTGACTCACCGTCCCTGGCGCTATCTGGAGCTGTGTCTCAGACCTCGTAGGCTGTAGCTGGAGTCCATCCACTCCATTTCTAAGCTCTAACTTCTCTGTACAAACCCGTTTAATCATGCTGGCAAGTATCTGGGTAGCACTTAGCCCTGAGGTGTCTGTAAGGGAAAGTTCTAAACGGGCTCGGATTAGACACCCAATAATTCAGAGCCAAATCTGTAAAAAGGTTCAGATGACACTTAGAATTTGTAGGCACCGCAGAGCCGCAGATGTTAAGTAGAGAAAGACAAGTTATCTGATGGTATTCTGAAACTGTAGAAAGCTAAAACAATCAACACCCAAATTCAGTGTCTCTTACCCTTGGATAAAGAGTCAGACTTGCCTAGTTGCAATTCACCTCATTCCCCAGGGGTTCATTGTTCTGACATCTAATTAAGTCGATAAGCCACAATAATCACCAAAGCAGTTGTCTGCCAAACATCGCTGGCAAAATAAACTTAGCTTATAGTTGTGATTTCCTTTATTGTTTCTATCCAGAAGTGGAAACAAATGAGGAGCCGAATATGCTTTGAATTAGAATACTCAACACAAGTGTGCATCACAATTTGTACCTGTCTAATAACCACTGTGCCTTCGCTTGTTTCTTACTTCCTGTGTATCCATAATGTTAATTTTAGGAGGCTTGCCATTGTTATAGTTAATTCAATTGTGCCCGTGTTTTCTTTCAACAAACTTGCTATTCACTTTAAGTCTTGATGAAAAGAAACGGAAAATGTCATCTCTCCAGTCACAATACTTTTGTTAAAATCAATCTTTGTTAAAACAAATATCATTTGAAAATTCAAGCAACATGCAACTTGAAAGCATTTGAGTAAAATAGCTTCAATAATGGATTTTTAGCTTAAATATTTCAAGACTTTTCATGCTTATTCATGGTGGACTCTACAGGCAGGCAGTCTTCTTGAGAGGAAAAGTCAAACCATGTTTTGTGCCACTCTAAACGTAAAGTATTTTTTGTGATTGGTCTCAGTAAGATATTTTTGAAGGATTATATTTTTCCCAAAGCAGCCTGTGTAACTGAGGTATACATACCCATGCACTCATGTACATATGTAAATCCACTGAATTCTTCTTTTCAAATTAGGTAATTTTATAGTAGCTGATTTGAAAAACAAGTCAAATTACCTGAAATTCAAATGATTTTCTATATGTTATACGTTATTTCTGTGGACTTATGAGTCTTGACTCTTCCAAGCCTTCCTGCCTCCCCTTCCTCCAGTTCCAAACTCATGCCTGTGTACACATAGGTTCCAGTCAACCTGACTGCTTTCAGTTCCTAAATGACACCGTGTCATCTCCTGTATCAAGAGGATCCACTCTTTAGGGTTTCAGCACCACGGGAGGTAGGCGCCCTAGGTAAGAGGGAGGGGCCGTGTGGCTGGACAGGGAGTGTCCACTTTGTCCTCCAAGCCCTCATTATGGACACATGTGGACACTGCTTCCAAGGTAAGTACTCATTCAGTCTTCACAACAACATTATGAATTTACGAATACACGTTTTTAAATGAGGAAACTTGCCCCAAGTCACGCTACTCAGTGGAGGGACAGGAATTACACCCAAGGCCATTTGGACCTAGAATCTGTGCATTAACTATTGTAACATGTTTTATGGCTGGATACTGACCTGTTATCTCAGAACTGTAACACAAGGTCTCCATTGGATTTCATCTCAGTTTCAACTAGGTTAGGCATTTAATTACTATTTTCTATGTTGTTTTATGAACAGGGCATAATAGGAGCATGAAGTAAATTATAAAACAATAAAAGAGGAATTAATGTCCTTTAAAGTACGTCTTCTGTATATGACCATATATACAGGGGTGGGCAAAAGGAGATTTACAGTTGAGTACTCAAAACACAGAGTTTATTCTTGTATTATTATTTATTAATCATTGTACTAGATATTTATATTATAACTATAAACCTTCTTTTGCCCACCCCTGTATATATACACACACATATCCAATATATGTCATGTATGTTTATATATGCTAGAACATGTATATATGTGTGTATGTATCTATACATATAGATATAGATACACACGCATGCACACAAATGCCCTGAATTTCCCTTATCCATTAAAACACTTATAATTGCCTGCTTGTGTGTTTGTTTGGGAAGAGCAGGGTGAGCAAGACCCCCAGATGAAGACTGCTGTCTGCACGGGCACCTGAATCACCGAGCATAACCCTCTGCAATCACAATTAAACTTCAGAGTGACTGCGAGTCCCCTGTTTTGTGTATAATGTCCTGGCGGAGTTCAACAATGCAGTTTACTTCCAAAATACTCATTGAGCACCTATCATAAGATGGCAGATTTCACCCCATGGTAACTATAAGTAACATACATTCCAATGTGGGAAAACAGACAGTAAACACAATATAAGACAAATTATAGAGAGTTTTAGAAGGCAACAAATACTACTGAAAGAAATTACAGAGTTTGGGATTACAATTGCAAATAGGGTGGTCACTTTAAAAACATTTTTAGAGTGTCATAAATGTGTTTGATGACATTTTAGCATAAATCTGGAATTCTAATAAGTAGCTGTAAAGAAAGAATTGGAAAATTAAAATTAATGTATTGGGAATATTTTGAAACTTTAAATTATAGCCTGGTCACTAGAATACCTTCTTTTCGTAAAGGCTCCTACTCTATTATGTTTTCAAGGGTTAGGCTAAAGGGTGTTTAAACCTTCAAAACAATAGCACAGCTCAGTAGAAGTAAGGAAGCGACGCATCCAGTTCTTGAGAAACAGAGTGGAGTGCGGAACGAACAGAACCCCGAGCCAGGGCTTCAGGCAGGGCATGTGGAAGATGGACTGCAGCTATGGCCGTAGTTTGTTCACACCTCTCTGGAGCCACACACTTGGCAGAGCCCTCTCCTGCGGATTCTAGGGTGGGATGGCTGATTGCTTTGAAAGTGGGACATTAGCAAATACAATTCCCGCAGAGACCTGAAAAGTGCTTGTACATTCAGGCTTGCTTGGTGCTGCTCCTAGAGTCTGGAGACTATTAAGCCAGTAAGCCCCAACAGTTCTCTGGAGAATGACAGACATTGGCCCCCAACTCCCTGGATAATACCGATCATCCACCAGATATCTGGGAGGCCACACTTTTTCAGCTGACCCACAAGCTAGCCAAGGTTATCACAGCTGCTCAGATGGGTTTACCTGAGCCCAGAACTGCCCTGCAAAGTTCAGTCCAAATGATCTACTCAGAAAATAATGAGCTAAATACATGGCTGCTGCATTAAGCCAGGACGGTTGTGATAGTTTGTTACGCAGCAAAAGGCTAACTGATACTTTAAGGCTGATAACCCATCATAAGATATTTTATCCAAGAACTACTTAAGGTTATTCACAGGATTTTATATTTCCCCTCTGTAAATATTTCATAGAGGCAAACTACTTGTTATGTAAATAAAATGATACATCATTATGAATACATTTTTCTTACCTGTGTAGACAACAAGCAAATACAACTGTTTTGAAGCCCTAGGAACACTCACAAGTCCTTGGTAGATAGTTATCACATTTTCATTACTGTGTCTTGGTACATTCTTCCCCCTCCACCTCCAACAGAGTTGCCTCCTTCGTGTACATCCGTGGAATACACTTGTCAACTGTAAGGAACAAGGCTGGCAGTTATGCTTGATGATCCAGAAGGAATATATAGTATGAAAATTGAAATTCAGCATGCTTATTATACAATGTGATGATTATTTCTATCCCAGAACCAAATTGAATAAAATGCCTTATTGATCGGAATTGAATTTCAATTTGTTAAGGTTGGTGCGAGCCCCATTCTGTCCAACAACATTTGAACAGCAAGGCCTGCAGGGCCGAGAGCCTATTCATTGCAAGTGACTTTTTAAAAAAAGGAGTCAATAAATTACTTTTACTACAGAGAAGTTTCTGCTTTATATTCCAACAAAGAGTTGAAATGCCAGCTGCAGTTGAAGACTAAATTACGAAACACTTATTTTATCACCTCAGAACGTTAATGCCGGTGCTTGATTACAACAAGCAATCCGATTGCATGAATTTGGACTGCAAGGCACACAGGCTTTTACATTCATTAGAAAAGTCATTGATTCTGGAAAGTTACCGCTAATAAAACTACACTATTTTTCCAGTCCGGTTATATGGGCACAGACAGATTATTTGATCAATGACATTGAACAAGGGAAAGCACTCATGGCCTCTAATCTCTTTTCCTTCCCTCCTGCATTGCACAGTGGTCCCAGCACCACCATGCTGGGTGAGTGTGGGTCCCAGGTTGGCCCGACGTGGGCCCCTCTGTGTACAACAGACCATTCTTGCTTGGCTTTCCACAGCTATATCTGACTTTGGTAATAAAATTGCATGGTGCTGGCAAAATATTAAGCAGAATCTCAAGTAAAAAAATGGTAATAAAATTATGGTAATAAAACATTTTAAATTTAGACAAAAGTATTTTTTTGTGTGTGATTTGGCTTCAGCAAAACTGTAAGGTATGCAGTTGTCAGTTATCATCTATTTGAACTTCTATGATAGTGTCTCATTGGTAAGAAAAGCAAAAAAACAAAAACACTACAAAACTATTGCTATAATAATTAATTTTAGTCAAAGAATATTGTTCCACAGATTTACTGGATGAAATTTTAGTAAATAAAGTTAATTAATATGGAAATCGTAGTTACTTTTCATGCTTTTTAGAAAATTTGATGTTAGCCATTCTATGGTTATTTGTATTTCCATTTAAATATTAGAATTGCCTTGCTGATGTTCACAAAAATCCCCCTGGCATTTTGCTTGGAATTGCATTAAATTTATACATCAATTTGAGGAAAATTAACTTTTTAAAAATAATGAGTTTTCTAATGCATGGACAAGGGTACCCCTCACCATCTGTTCAGAGCTTTAATTTCTCTCAACAATGTTTGTAATTTCCAGTGTGAGCATTTTCCACAACTTTTGTTGAGTTTATCTGTAAATAGTATTATTTGTATGTCCCATACAAGGTATAGTTAAAACTTAGTTATTTGTTGCTAATAATATATAAACTCAATTGAGTTTTATGTTGCTATTGTATCCTGTTAAATGTATCGTTTAAAATTCACTCATTAGTTATAACAGGCTTTTTCTAGAACCTTATGTGTGAAAAAACACTTAAAATATATAGCCTTCAGAAAATCATTTCAGAAAATGAAAAGTGAAGGCACCAACCCAAAGACAATATTTGCAACACAGATAACTTACAAAGGACTTGTATCCCAAAGCTATGGAGCATTTTACAACTAATAATAATAATAATAGTAATGACGGCAATAATTTGAAGAAAAAAACAGATTCAAATAAGCAAAAGATTGAGACACTTCACAATATGATACACAAACCACAAGAAGATGAAAACATTTCAATATTATCATCAGAAATATGCAAATTAAAGCCACAGTGAGACATCAATACATACAATAAATTTACTAAAATTAAAAAATGCTAACATAGGATTTGGCAAGGATGTGTGGCAACCAGAATTCTTATACATTGCCTTTTTAGCAGTCTCTTACCCAAAAGAAATGAAAACATAAGTCTAAAGAAATACTTATACAGATGGTCCCTTACTTTTAATGGTTTGATGTATAATGTTTCTATTTTATCATGGTGAAAAACTGATCCATATTCAGTAGAAACTATACTTTGAATTTGTAATTTTCCCCCACCGGCTGGCAGTATGGGGTACTGTATTCTCTTGTCATTCTAGGCCGCTGGCTGCAAGTCCCAGTCAGCCACCAGATCACGTGGGTGAACAACTGGTACTCTACCGTGCAGTATTCAATGCATCTCCAACTTATGGTATTTTCAACTTACAATGGGGTTATTGGGAAATAACCCCATCATAAGTCAAGGAGCATCTGTATAGAAATGTTCACAGCAGCATTATTCACAATAGCCCCAACGGGAGACACCTGATGTCTGCCCATCAAATCAAGGGTATGGAGAAACAAACCATGGTACACGCAAGCAGTAGAATACAGCTGTCCCTCCTTTATTGCCAAGGATGCCAGAAACCATGGCTCCTACTGAACTCTATATGGAGACTATATTTTTTTTCCTACAATGCACATCTTTTCACCTAAAGACAGCACTTCATGGCTTCTCTCTGCTATATCTCAAGTGCCAGTATCACTGCTCTTGAGCTTCGCAGCCACTGCTGAGTAAAAGAAGGGTTACCTGGACAAGCTCTGACGTGCCACTACAGTGCGCCTCTTCCTCTTCGTGGCTGTTAAGTGACTCATGAGTGGGAGATGCTGGAAAAAGAAAGAGGCACGTCCTGGGGGAGAAGACAGGAGAATTCATCACACTACTCAGGATTTAAAACTTATTAATTGTTCTTTTCTAGAATTTTCTGTCCTGGACTGTGGTTGACAGTGCGTCAAGGGGAGACTACTGTATTCTGCCATAAAAAGGATCCAACTATTGATGGTTGGGACAATGTGGATCTTACGTGGTTTTAGATGAGTCTATTCTAAGCAGATGGATTTTTTTTTATTTCCTATTCAGTAAGAAAATCTTTTCCTGAATCCTGGAAACTTTAATCATTATGTTTATTTAGATTTTGATATAATGATATCTATTTTTCAATCATACATTTTGGTGGTATTTAAAGGTACTGACCTCTCAGGCAGACTGTCTAGGAATAAGACTTGCCTCCTCCCTGGCACTACCATTTAAGATCTTTCTGCCTAAAGTTGGTATTTGTAAAGTAGGATAATTGTTTCTTGTTAGTATTGAATGCATTGGTATATCTAAACTTGTTTCAAACATCGACAAGTACAAAACTCGATGTAAGGCTTGTTACTAATATGGGACTCTATAGTCTCCTGCTCCCCACATTTCTTGCTGCCCTATCCCCACTCCTTCTGGCTCCATAAGAAGTGATTCAAGTTTTTAATTTTCTTCTCTTTTACTGTTCGGAAGTTAAATCTTGTAGTATGTCATTTTAACAGTTACTCTTATAATTTGAGCATGTGTCTATGACTTCTAAAGTTAAAAAAGTCTTTGCTTTCTTCTCCCCAAATCCAAGGACCTTAAAACGCTTTATTTCTCAGAACCCTTCCCCTCCCAGAGCACATGTACAATGGCTCTACTTTTCACATTTCTAGCTCACTTTCATAACCCACAGATTAAATATTGTTTAATGTTTTATTCAGTCAAAATTCTCTTCCTCTCCCTTCTTTGGTAGATTTCAGTCCTTCCTTCTGGGACCATTTCCCATCTTTTTGAAACAGAAGTTATTTTACTGAAGGCCATTTAAAGATAAGTTCTTCCAGTTTCTCTTCATTTGTCTTTGTTTGCTCTCAGTCTTGAAAAATATATTAGCTATGCAAAAAAATAGCTTTGCTATTAGTTTGTGTCATTTTATGTCAGTCTCTCTGCTGTCACCCTCAGCTTTTTCCTGTTTTGCCTTTTTTTCTCTTTTCCCCACTTGTATCCCTTTTCTTTGATGCTCTCAGTGTCTTAGGTTTTTACTATTGAATGACATAATTGCATAAACAACTAGTCAACCAACACGTACATTTTTCTTTTCAGTAAACCAAGAAACACGCATTGCACTACATGAGGTATTTACATCTTTCTGTTTCCACTGCATACTTACTGTAGCATGGCATGAGGATGCTTCTCTGATGTCGGACGCCTGACTAGGACTAGCACGACCTGATGCTTAACACTGAAGAAAATCTGGCTCCTGGAAACCTGAGCTATTATATTCGGTATATAGAATTAGATTTAATTTAGATTTGATACGGTTTGAGTATTGTATTCACACCAAAAGAAAGATGATATTAAAATCAACATTTGTAACTTAATTGTTTTGTTAGGAGATGGGAGAATTATAATGCATCACCGTACATCCATATAAATTTGACAATTATAGCCCATCCTTTTTTTCCTACTTTGCTTGCTCAATCTCATTCCTGCAAATACAAGCATCAGTTTGAGAATCCCCCAAGATCCCAGGCCTCCTTCACATGCAATGACTAACCAACCCCTGAGGCAGTTAACCTTGAAGACGGACCCTAAGGATGAGAACTAGACTTGGTTACTGGGGACTATAGGACTAGCTACCACAGAGAAACTTTTAACCATCTTCATTCTACAAAGGCTTATGTTCTTTGGGGGGGGAAATGGTTGTTGTTGTTTTCACCAGCATTTGCTGAATAGACAGATAGTGGGAATGAGATAGGTAGTGTGCTGACCACAAATGGGGGGTGCAAGAACCCCTCGCGGACATGGGCGTGTCTAGTTCTGCCATCGCATCCTCGCTCACACAGTCCTGGAGGAGCGCGGGGAGAGCTCTCATAGCACATTCTGCGGTTCACTCCGCCTCTTGAAGCTGACCCTGTTCTTCAGGGAACAAGGGCCTCAGGGAAATACTTGAAAACACTGAATACACTTTTGGGCCTTTTACTGACTTGTTGATAAGAGGAAATTTGGAATTCGTTGACTTATCTTGACTAAATATGACAAACAGTAATAGTTTTTTAGTTTTTTAATAGGCTCTGATCTGCAGATTAAGGTACCACCATGAAATGGGGTTGTTTTCTTGCTTAATTTTTCTAAGGAGGAATACCTTTGTTTCCACAAATGAGACCTTCAGCTTATAGTGCAATTAATGTGTTATTGAAGTGTATGCTTTTTTAAAAATATGGATTTATTTGAAACCTATCTTAATTTTGCTACAGTTTGTAACCGGGGCAATTGTCAACTGACACAGTGTGATGAGCTTATAAAATGTGATTCTATGAAATAAAATATTTTTATTAAAATTAGATGAAGTCACAGAAACTTGATGTTTTCATTTCCTAAAAAAAATAGTCTATTGAAATCCATGGACCAAATGTAGTCTCTTAAGTCATTTAAAAAAGTCTATTTTAATACCCCTTTGAAATATTTTGTCCACCCAGCATTATTATCTTATGAGGATAACTTTGGAGAGAGTCATCTTTCATGAAAATAATTTTGCTGAGAGTCATGTTTTTCTTCCTGTCAACAGCGAAATGGTTGGAAGCCACTCCTTTATCGTGTTACATTCCTCAGGTGGTGCTTATGAAGTTAATCCATGAAGAGTATAAGAATAGTATTTAAAAGATAGTATTAACAAAATCACTGATAGATTTTTAGAAATTTTTAGCATATCACAATATGGAGTAGTTTATTATACTTTAAATATTTCCAGTTTGTTATTAGTTAAATAGTAAATCTGCTGGAGATTTTTCCCAGAAATTCATTAGTGCACTGACTTCCTCTCATCTGAGTATAGTTCAGATGTACTATCAAGATGTCAGGCAAGACGGTCCTCAGTAGCTATGTAACTCATATTAATTAATGATTGCTTATGTTCTAAATGTGTTAATTCAGTAGGGCTTCCCAGTCTCTAATTCAATTACTTCATTCAACAAATATTTATTATACATCAGGCCCTGTTCTGAATATTGGGGACAATGGCACAAATATTCAAATCCATATCTTTGAGGAGCTTATATTGTAAGGCAGGATATAGACAATAAACATATATGTATATGACAACAATGTCAGGTTGTGATGACTTTTAAAAGAACAATAAAACAATATATGGGGATAGTTGGGGAAAGAATAAGAATACGGGGTGGCCAGAGAAAAACCTTTCTAGGAGGATTCAATTTGCGTAGAGAACGCAAGTGAAGGCAAGAGCCCTGCAGGTATTTGGAGAGGGACGTGAGTTCAGGGTGGAGACGTTGGCGAGGTCGGAGGCTAGGGAGGAGGCCGGGGTGGCTGGCATGGAGAGAGAGGACAGCCAAGTAGCAGTGAGATGAGGTCAAAGAGGAGGTCAGTCGGATAAATATCCCCGCACATCTTTCTTAGTTGTGGTCAGCTTGTGGATTTTATTTTAAATGTGATGAGAAGCTATTGAAGGATTTCAGCGAGGGAGCCACACGATCTGATTTACATTTTAAAAGGATCACTCTGGCTGCTTTATGGGGCAAAGAGTAGAAGCCAGAAACCCAGATAAGAAGCTATTAGACTAGCCAGGCAAGAAATGGTGGTGTTATGGGAGGTGAAAAGTGCAGAGATAGGATACACTTTGCAGAATAAAATTCGTGAGCACAGCACAGTCTATCCTAGAAACTGCAGACATTTAATGTGACTGAGTAGAGTGAGGAGGTGGGGCAGAGGAGCAGGAGGAGAGATCCGAGAAGTGGGGTCAGACTCAGGGGCCTGCAGGGCTTGGGGCAGTTTTGCTTCATTTTAAATACTCGTTAGAACTCACTGAAGGATTTTAAGTGCAAAATAGCATAATCTGACTCACATTACATGAAGATTATCCTGTCTGGTTTGTGGGGAATAGGGAATAGTGGGGATGTGTGTGGACACCTGGGATCAATTTGGGGAGCCACTGCCAGGGACTAGACGAGCGACGGTGGCGGGGTGGGCCAGGCAGGCCAGGAGAGGCGGAGCTGGACAGAGTGACTCGAACAAGGCGCACTTGGGCGTCAGAGCCGATGGGGTAATTGGATGTGAGGCGGGAGGGAGCTGGGAGGGGAAAGGAGCTCTGGTTTTGGTAACTGGGTCATAGCAGTTCAGTAGTAACAAAACCGTGTATATAAGCTAATATGTACGTATATACACTTTCAATGTTCCTTTTTGTTTTGCTTTGATTTGGGGCTTGGACCGGAGGGGATTGTATTATGTATACATATATTACTCTAAGCACGGTTTTATCACTTAACGTTTTGAAGACTTGATGCAAAGCAGGCTTACGTAATATTTTACTAAACTGAGCTAGAGCATTTCCTAGATATTGCTCTTATTTCAAGGATATCCTACTTCTAATCCATTCTTTGTATAGCATGAGCTTCTAAAACAGGTAAAGAAATTAAGTCGTGCCTTTATTTGAAATCCATCAGTAGATCGTCAGTGTTCTTAGAGTACGATCCCAAGACTACAACCTAGCACACAAGGCTCTTCATCTCAGTAGTTTTTTTTTAATTTAATCTTTGTTGTAATTTTTCCATTACCATTTAGTCCCCTAAAACCTCCCTCCTGCCAGCCATCGCCACACAGTTGCCCATGTCCAGGAGTCCTTTTCCCTTTTCGTGGGATCCCTCCACTCCCTAACCCCTCCTCCCCCACCCCAACTGCTCAGTAGCTTTATTTTACAGCTTTCTGCCTGGGCCTCTCCCTTTTTCTCTCACTCAGAATTGTATGTCCTGAGCTAATTAGGGCTTCACAATATGGCACTTGTTAGTTTGGAATGCCCTACTGCCCCTCTTGTTGTTATTATCACACACCGGTGACCATCTTCCTGTAAGAAGCATCTCTAATTAACCATGTCTCAGTTAGACACCCTCCTCTGTGTGGCTGAACCAGGACCCCTCCTCTGTCCCAGCGAGCTCATTGCTCTGTAATTGCCTATTCACTTTTATGTTCCCCCCATTGGACAACACATCTCTTAAAGCCAGAGATTTTGTGCTTCATAATTGTATTCTCTGGACATCGTAGGAACTTGATAAATACAACATCACTTGGATAAATGAAAACTATTGCACAGCAGAGAGTAAAGTCCCTGCAGAAAGTATGTAGAGTAAAAAGAGCTCAAGGCCCAGGGAACACCGATATTTAAGGAATGAGGAGGAACAAAAAACAGGAGGAAAAAGACAAAAGGAATGGTCAGAGAGATACAAGAAGAATGTATCGCAGTGGTCCAGGCAAAATAGAATTTCAAGAAATGCGTGATCAATACTATCAAACAGCTATGAGATTCAAGAATAACGTCTTTGAAATGTCTGATAGCTCTGGCAATTGGAAAGTCAGTGATGACTTTCTGGGAGTGGGGTCAGCATGCTGGTGGACGCAGGGGCCAGATGACAGAGGGCTGCATTAAAAATAAAACAGAAGGGGCTGGTGACAGCGCAGCCCTGCTGTGACATGGCAGGAAACGCTGGGTGTTCTGTGTTTTCTTTCTCCTCCCCACCTTCGATGGAGGCTGAGTGCTGGGAACTAGCAGATGTGTAATTTCCTGAGTGCTAACAAAGTCCTGTCTTTAAATACACCTGAAAATACCGATGGATGATGCAAATTTGGATAAGCCTGTAGAAGACACTAGAGAAGGGAAGAGAGATGGAAAAGCTCAGAAGGTGGACATTTCTCACTTGAGGGAAGTTTGAAAGACTAGGTCAAAGTGAGGTTCACAGGGCAGTGGGTGCATCCCAGAGCAGAGAGTCTGGGAAGAGACACTGTAGTGGTCATGAGACTATGCCTCACAGCCCTCCAACTGCAGGGAAGGTTACTGACCTAGAGCCTGGCTGGTGAGCTTTGCATTCCATCTCAGCTGTGGGCTGTGGCCTCACTTCCCATGGGCTGCTCCCAACAAATGACTGGGAGACACAGGGATACTAAGGCAG
>PVKM010040747.1:0-13367 GCA_004027735.1 Carollia perspicillata
TTTTTTTAGATAAGTAACCTAAGAATGAATCCCACTCCAAAATGACTGAGTTCTAGCACATAATAAATGCTGGCCACCACACATTTTTATCTAACACAGAAGGCCCACTCTGGCTGTAGTTAATCTTTTACAAACCTAGCTTTGTATAGTCATGGAAACCTAAAAGGAGAAAGATGTGACCATTAGTTCATGCTCTCTATGGGGTAATATGACACTAAATCAAAAGAACAAGCAAGGATCAAAAACATAATTTGATTCAAAATGTCCATAGAATAATTCTTAAAATTTGAATTCAAACCATCGTCTGACTCCCAAGTTTTGATCTCTCTGAATGTTAATGTAGACAATGCGTCATGACTCACCTTTACAGGGGAGAAACATTTTTATGTGTGTGTTCTAACAATTTCCCAGCAAACAGAGTTCCGGAACCCATCAATTATATGGCACACATAAGGTGTAATAATCAATCCTACTTGTAACTAGTATCATAGTTTGTGGATAAGTCTAAATTCACACCTATGCCTTACTGGTTAATTACTTATTTGGTATTTGGAACTAAATATACATCACTTAGTTATTTGAATGAGTAGACGCAGGAGTTTATATGTAAGTCCTACATGTCTCTCATGAGTATCTCTGCACAAATAGGGGCCTCACTTTCTCTCAATAGAATCTTCACATGTATCTGCATAAGATGTACTTGTATCACATGGAATTGTACACTGTTTACATGCCACATTCCTTATATCAAGGTGATATAAATCAATTTATGACACAATGATGTAGATATTTAGAAAGCAAAAATATGAAAGACACCCATAACCCTCTAGTGAAAAAACTGAAGCATATTGAAATTTTGATTCATCGCTTAGTACCATAAACTATAACAGAATGAATTGGTACAAACCTGAATGAACCTAAAGTTATAAAAATATAAACATAGGTTCTATTTCCAATAGCTTAGGAGGTGATTAATAAGTAAATATTAATAACTGAATAGTTGAATAAATCAATTATTGGATTATTTGTCTAAGATCTCACAAAAAGTAAAATAATTTTACATGAAGTTCATCTAGTATTTGATTTTTCAAGACTCACAACTTTCTCTCAGTCTTAGTCTTTTCCAAAAATTTTACTTACTCCATGTTATTAGTTATCTTAACTTGTGATGCTTAAAAATGACTTTGAGTAACCACCATTTGATATTCAAGGCAGGTAGCATTATTCACAATCGCACACACACACAATTTTTTTCTTTAAAGTTTGGCAGTGATGCACCAGCCTTTCACTCTTGTAATTTATCAAAAGATACAATTACCTTAAGGACAAAGATTATAATGCTTTAAAAAGGTATGGGTGTAAATATTTCGATTATCATCTACTGATTAGTGAAGGAAAATTACCAGTAAAAATCATCCATTTTTATTTCTTATTTAATAAAATAAACTTAAATAATTAACTTAATCAGTTCATTTTATTTTTCTTGCTATAAATTGGGCTTATTCATAAAAATAAAGCTCCATGGTAAACAAGAAAGGTGAAGTAATTTCCACCTTATTTTAATATAAACAGAATCATGGGTTGGTGCCACATTACAAGGAAAATATCTACTGATGTACTAACAGTGACATAGTAACACAGGACATAATTACTTTAAAAGCAGCTATAATTTGTTAAAAGACTAAAAGAATAGTATCTTACCTTAAGTTAAGCTTCTACAAGCATAATTATAGTTGTCCTTTGAAAGGATGAAGATATTTACCACACAGTCTCCTAATAGGTCATTGTCTTATACCAGTCTTTAGATTTGATATTTTTACATGAAAACATGACTCACATCTGAAAAGAACCATCATTCTATGCATCTTTCTATTATAATTATTAGATAGATATAATGATATGACACCTGAATGGCATAGTTGTGAAAACACAGTAATATTTTACTGATTTTACTTAAAAACAGTTTAAGCAGACTATTTCAAGTTCCATTTTATTAGCAAGAGTGATTTGACATTCATCACAGGGTACTTTAAACAGAGAAGCGACAGATATCCCTATCAACCACTGACAAGGATGAATGATAGCTGATGGATTTCAACCAGTATCAGGCACTATTATATTTAATCCATTCCGTCAAAACACCAGATGCAAAAGATGCTCAGTCTAAGGAGAGTAGCTTCGTGCTCCATCCTTAAGGGATGCAGTCACACTGAGGTATAAGTACATCTTGTGATACATTAACAAGATGTCTTGTCTCATGAAACAAGCACTGTTTTTCCCATGATGAGAACGTAATATGCATAATCCCACCAGTAAAACACATAATAATTCAGGTCTCTCTTTTTGGGGGGAATTATCTAAAATGATCACTAAGCAGATCAGTTAAAGGAATGAGGTCCATTAGGAAAAAGGGAATCTCGGCTTGAGAACTTCCCCCTGCTGCTTGAAAATGGTACACAGCAGTAGAAGTTAAGAATCTAGCAATGGGAGATTTGCTGAACACAATAGAAAATAAAATGAGGTATATTTTCTTGTGGGGAAGGGGCTTAACATTGGCAGGATTAAACTTGTCAGTCTTCAAAGTAAGAGCTACTAATAAGAGGTAAATATATCTTGGAATTGGATTTTCCATTTAATATAGAACCCTTAAAAAAATTCCAGTGGTTTCTATAGCAGGTGGAGGACAGCCACTAGATCTTCCTACTGAATAAGCTGATGCGCCAGTTAGTTGAATTAGTTAAGTGGAAGCTCCTACTTTTTGTATAGCTCTTCCAAAACAATTTGTCAAGCGCCTGCTTATGACTTAGGAAGAGTAACGATCTGCCCTTCAATTCTAAAGAATCCTTCTACTGAAATCATTAAAAATTTTGTAATAAAAACCTATTCAGTTAAATTTCTTTCTAGAAATAATAATAAAATATATGAATTAAATTGGTTCTCACATTGCTTGGGATAATTTAATGAAAATGATGCCATTGAATGAACAGGTTCAATATTTCTGGATAACTGTGTGTCTGGGTACCGTTTTATAAATGTTCAAACTGATCAGGTGTGCTGAAAAGATCAAGCAAACTAATAGCTGCTTGGCATGGTTGGATTTTTATGTTCTGGACATAGGTAGAACAATTTAAAACTATAAACCCAATTTCAGAACCTACTCTTTTTATTCTTTCCCCCTCAGTCAGTATGGGAGGTAATTTTCTAGCTGAGCAGTTTGTAAATGAGCTTTGTAATACCTGGTGAGAAATTGAGAATCATTACATGGTCACAGAATCTGCCAAAAGTGTGTCAATCCCCTCCCCAGAGAACACAGAGAAATGTGTCTGTTAGTAACATCAAGCACTCTGAACTACAGAGGTTCCGAAGTCACTGTGATTCGTGTAGAGAAACAAATAATGATGCCCTAAAAGAAAAAATATTTATAAAATTCTGAAGGTCTCTATGAACAATGCCTCACTTGAATATTCTATGATGCACATATTTCTCATTGTTAAATGTACCACCAAATGATTACTACCCTTAAGATAATTTTGAAAAGCATATTACATAACACGCAGTAGCTCCGGTGATCTGTATCTCTTCCACTCATCCCAAATTAGTTTTGTGCTAGGAAAGTCACACAGCTGTATACTAAAAGACTAGCTACTGAAACCTTTCAATTGTGTTACAGTTGTGTTTTTTTTTTTAAGGAACAGTGAAGTTTTAAAATCTGCATGTGTTACTAATAATCATTGGAGAAAGGGTAGAGGGTTTCGTATTTTAATAAGAATCAGCAGAGACCGTTATTACAAAAGCTGTTTGAAAATAAAGCATTACATATTGTCAAAAGCATAGAAATCCTTAAAGCCATCTATAAAGTAACCGAATAAACACCAAGCAAACCTAATTATTTTCATTTGAAAATGTAGCCATGCTAAGTACAGTGGTGGTTAAAACCATTATTTCCCTCCCATCTGAATTTTACCTCTGGCTCTGAAGGCTAGAGACTTGTTTAGAACTTAGGGAAGTTTCCCACAGCACAACCAGGCACCGGTTCCTAATTCAGATGCCAGATCTGCGTGCAGCCTCATTCAGCTCCTGACTACGCTAGGCAACACTTTATTAATCATGTATGAATTTCGGTGCGCGTACCCTGAAGAGATCACACACCACGCAATCCCAATCACAGGAGGAATCCTTACCTGAGGGCACAGACGCAGCGTCAGGAGCAGCAGCCGGCAGGGCAGCAGCAGGATGCAACACCCAGCGTTGCACCGAAGGTGAGACCCTTCTCTCAATCTTCGAGTCTCTCTCTGTCTCTGTCTCTCTCTCTCTCTCTGTCTCTCTCTCTCTATCTCTCAAATCAATGCAACAAACTGCCTTGCATTTTGTCCCCGTTCATTCACAGAAGGTTCTCCCAGCCGGGCAGACAGCAGACACCACTTTCTTCCTGGAAGAGGCTGCCTCTCTGCTCAGAAACGCCTGGACCCCAGTGTGTGGCTCCCTCCACATTTACCCGGCAGATCAATAATGCTCACCGCGCTGCTCCAGCGCAACTGCAGCGGCGAAGACCCAGCCAATGGGGGCGCAGGATTCCCTCCCAGTCATCTCCCCGCCCTCAAAACAAAACACAGCGTGCCTTTGACACATCTCCGAGTTGTGAAAAGTAATTGAATCCCGCCTTTGAAATGTGTCTTGTTGGTCCTTTTATCCCCCTAGCGTTCATTGTATCATGCTTTCAATGCATGTAACAACTCCACGGCTCTCGGAGCACCCGCTGGAGGAGTCTAGAGTAAAGGTACTGGCCTGGCGAAGTGCCAGAAAGCACGGGGTTAGTTTGCACCTGGAGCTTTGGTGTAGAAATGTATGTGGACAGGCTTGGATTCTAGTCCTTACATCGCTAGATAGAGTCCCTTTTACCTGAAAGTTGTCCTACTTTGTAAACTTTGTCTGAAGGAGAATCAGGTGCTAATTGGTGATAGCCTTATCTAAGCATTTATCATTCATTCACCTGTTTCTATGATGATTGAACTTGGTCCAGACTCTGTGAGGAACTTGTGGTCAGACTATATAAGTTAATCTAGTTTGTTTAATTGTGATATGTTTATATATTGTAAGATAGTTTGATTAACATTATTTTAGTGAGAGGGTTTATTACTGATTACTTGCAACTTTTTAGAATATTGTACTGGTTTTCAGATCTTACACTAGAGACTGATATTATTGAAAACAACAATACTACTGCTTCCAAAATTGCACAAGCACAGTGCACGCTTTATCCGTGGTGATCTTTCTCTGCACTCCTGTTGCTTCACGACCTGCAAAGTTCCCCTGGAGAAAATTAGAAAATGGCTTGGTATATAAATAGCAAAGGGAGACCTAAGGGGCAGCGTTCCAGGCTGCTGCACGGCAAGTTTAATAAACCAGAGAATATACAAGAAGCCAGCCTTGTTTGGGAGCAAGTAGATCTTTGTACTTGTCCACCAGAATATTAAGAGTTTCTATTGAGGCCTTACCTGAGTTCAGACACAATACATAGTCCTGATGGTCTCGACAACACCTTTCATGCCCAAGGCTGCTAACTTGGAAAATGACTATCATTCAAAGCACACGGGATGGGTGAAGAGCCTCTAATTTCCCACATCCTGGTCTGGTCCACTAGAGACAATGTCCTACTGATGCCCTCCTCAAACAACTTCATTATTGGAGTGCTAAATATAAAAATGTAGGTAAACAAGTCATTTGGGAATCATTTATTTTCTCTCCAAGGACCTAAGTCACTTTACAATTTATATGTCAAGAATGCAGCGGTAGTGGGGATAATCATTTAAGTATGCCAAAACCTTGAGTACAGAATCTCTCTCCCATATATATGTGGGATGGAGATTATATATGTATAATCCACACACACACATACACACACATACAAGTAAGATCAGTAGCTTGACCCACTGCACAAATAAGAATGTCTTTTCAATGTCACTGCTGAATAAGAATAAAATTAATGTGTCTTTCTGAAATCTTTTTGTTCCTCTGAAGTAATACAAATAGGTCGATGCATTTAGTGTAGCCAAGCTTTGTGTGTCCTGACAAGTTAATATAGCTCAGTGACACTGTACAAACAAAACAATTTTGTTACCTGTCCATCATGTGACAGAGGCATATAGTAGTGTAATATTTACAGCAACTGTACACTTGTCGCTATAAAAAAGGGAATGCTCACTTTATTATAACTCAGTCATGTAGCCAATAAAATTTTATCCAGAGCATTCTCTGGAAGAGTATAGTCACCTGGCTTTCATGAAGAAAAGAATATGATGAAATGGAGAGAATAAACATCATTTATTCATAATTTTTAAGTTAAGAATTTGTTTTCATTTATTTGAATTTATTTGTTGGTCATGAATAACAAGTCATTGAATACAGAACACTGTGTCTGTTGTGTTGGTCAGTGGTGCTCAACGTGTTGTCCCCAGATGAGCAGCAAAGGCTATCCAGGACCTTATTGAAAAGGTAAATTCTCAAGCCCCTCCCCTTTCCTACTGGATCAGAATTCTAAGGTGGTATCCAGAAATCTGTTAGATGTCCCCAGTGCACACTCAGGATTTAGTGTCATTGCCCTAAGGAAGGGGTTTGCAAACTGCTGTAGCACACCAGGACCTATTGTTGTAAGTCAAGTTTTATTGGAGCACAATTACACCTGTTCTTTTCATGTTTTCTACGACTGCTTCGGCACCACAATTGCAGGGTTGTCTGAGGGACCTATGGCCTGAAGCCTGTCACTTTAAGAAATATATGTCAGCCACTGTTTACTTTATAATATATGTTATATAATTAGTTCAGATGACAAGAGTTCCAAAGGAAATAATATTTGAAGATGAGATGGATTCAGACTCAGATTAATAAAAATGTTAGAATTGGAAATAGATTAAAAACTATGATGATAATCAATTGTATTGGTGTGTATTTATTACAGATTTTTGCTATTGTCCCCTAGGGAAGAAAAGATTTCTCTTCTTCAGTCTTGGTTTATGACCTGCTTTGGAAGATGAGTAGAAAATAACATTAATGCTTCCAAACAGAATATTGAAGGACAAATGTAAGTTTGTACCCACTTCATACAGAGGTTTTGTTCTCAGCCTGGGTTGTTGAATGAAGAGAACATTCTGTCCCAAGATGAACATGCAGCTTAAGAAGAGAATAAAGTTTTCATTTGGAAGCCACTGAGATTTTGGGGTCATATGTTACCACACTAGAAACTAGTTTGTCCTGATTAAAACACATAAGTATAATTAACGTGATTAGAGTTAAGAAAACAAGTGCTAAAGCAAATATGACTGGAACAAGGCACTTACCTGGAAATTAAAAGTCATTTTGGGGAAAAAACAATAAAATGAATAGAGTTTCTTTAAGGAAGGAATTCACTGAAAAGTAGGAAATTAATATATGTTTTTAAACCATGAGCCTTGGCTGGTGTGGCTCAGTGGACTGAGCACTGGCCTTCGAACCAAAAGGCTGCTGGTTTGGTAACTGGTCAGGGCACATGCCTAGGTTGCGGGCCAGGTCCCCAGTAGGGGGCACATGAGATGCAAGCACATGTTGATGTTTCTCTCTGTCTCTTTCTCCCTCCCTTCCCCTCTCTAAAAATAAACAAAATCTTTTTTAAAAATATGAGAGATAATTAAGGCTAAAAAGATGGAACTTAATTATTTTGCAATGAGGAGCCTTGGAAGACTGATTAGAAAAGGAAAGACATCATCGGAATTATTCTACTGGAAGATGACTCTGTTGGCAATGGAGAGACAGAAGGAAACAGGATAACTCAGCACAAGACTGTTAAAATTAAACTATGATGCAATATGGTCCATAACTCAGGCATTGTCACGAATATACAATGGGTAAATAAGTTCCATCCTAAATACTATTAAGGCATCATTTTATCATTTATTTTATCCACAATTGTTATAGCTTTAGTCAGGCTTTTACTTTTTCTCTCTGGATGTTTGTAGCCACCTTTTAATAACTGTCTCTGTCTCTTCGACAAGTCTGTTACTGGCCCACTGTAGTTTTGCTTCACAGATTCTTTAATCCAGGACCATTGTGGGTTGATGGGACATTCCCAATCTCACAGGAAAGGGACAGGTGACATAGAAACCAGGAGATCCTGTTGAAACACCGACAACATTTTTGCAGAAGTGATAAACATCACTTCTGTTTATATTTCCTTGGCCAGTTACAGACAAATTGCTAAGTGTGATGCCAATGTGACAAAGATGTGTAACCTTCCTAGAAGAAAAGAAGTATTGGAGGGAACAGTGATTATTTTGAAGAATAAGACAACCTAACACATTCTCTCTGAGCTCAAAACAACAAAAAGTTGAGGTTACCTACCATGTAATTTGCATGTCTAGAGTAAAAATCACGTTTTCTTCATCTTTGTTTTGCCACTTTACACTTTACCTGTAGTATTTTTGTTAAATATGGTTAAAGGAAGAGAATATAAGAAACTCCATTAGGATAAATACAAGCACTTTATTTATGGATGCAGATAGAAGAAAAATTCAGAGTGAATAAACTGAGGAGTGTTTTAAATCTTGGATATCATGCATCCTTGCTTGCATTCTCTTTAGAGCGAGGGGTGGATCAAAGATCTGTGAGCATAGTTTATCTTCCAGCTCACTTCCAGCTCCCTTCTCTTTCTGATTTGGATAGACTTTCTCTCTCTTTTTTTTTTTAATAGGCACAGTGGTTCCCATCGTTGTTTTCAGTGTGAAAGGAGCCCAAAGGCAGTACGCACAGGCAAGCCATGCTCATTTGTGGGATTCATTATGAGCAAGGAAGTGGATCACAAGCACATGGACGTGTCCCTCTAGGCTGCAAACGAAATCAGAGGGTGCACAGAAATGCAAGCTGCCATCTGATAGCCTAAGATAACAGTTAGGTGATGACAAGGGGCAGAAGGAGAAGAAAACATCACAGAACTGTGATATTGAATATTTGAGGAGTTAAATAAAGTAAAATGTCCAGATTTTCTAGGGCAAGATGATGACCTGAAATAGTGAACAGAACAAATTGCCAAAGACTGAAACAGGAAATAAGAGATTTGACCAATCATCATGATAAAACACTACCATGACTATTACTGACAATAAATGTGTTATTGTTTACTGAGCACTAGCTAGATGTCGGCGCAGGGTTAAACTTTTCACTCACATTTTCATAACATGTGTGAAGGTGATAATATCATTTTCTCCCATTTAAAATGAGGAAACAAAGACATAGAGAAGTTAAATAACACATAATGGCCATAAACATAGTAATCAGTGGAATCTGGATTTGAACTACAGTGGCTTGACTTCGGAGGTCATTTTCATAGTCACTAAACTCTAAGGCTTGAGTCTAATATTTCTTTATTGCCGTAGGAATACAAAATAGCAGCTTCATAGTTTGTGATTTCAATGGTGGAAAAAATCTTGAGTATTAAGAAGCAGCATTTTTTCCCTCATGAATTGACTGATAATTAAATAATTCATTAAACAAATAAATGTTGAATTCCACGGTGTGCATAGCTTTGTGTTAAGGGTGAATGATCAATGCAAAACAGTAAACCCTATAATCTCTAGGGACCAAAGAAAAATATTTTGTTCCTCAGAAATTATAGCAACTACGTATTTTACCACCAACTGTGTACAAGCTAAGTAATCTTACAATGAAATACTGTTTTGCCTCGAGATCATAAATGTATCTCCATTAGGAACAGAAACAAAGGGAACATTTGAAAAGGAAAAGAAGCAACTAGTAGAAGGTTTTTTCACAAAATAGTGAACTTGAGACTCAGCAGTGCTGCAATCAGGTACAGGTCAGACCTACTTCGGTGATGTTTTGACTTGATTGGAAATGTGCACAAGACAGCGTTATGTGGGATAAACTAACTTTCAAAGAGAGTGCATGTTTGACCTAAATAATATGCCATTTAAATGTCACACAATGATGGAAGAAAGTATTTACAATTGCCATTTTATTGATGATATAACTGAGGCTCAGAGGAGACATACCCTTTACTGAAGGTCACTCCAACAAGTGTTGGCATTTAGAATCATGATTCATGCTCAGTGGATATCATTCTAATGGCTTTCTCCTTTTCTCCAAAGGGTACCTGCCCTAACTGAATTATCTAATAATAAAAATTCCTCCTTAGCCTGTGAGCTGCTATCAGTCTGTAAAATCCCAACTCTCACCTTCCTACCACTGCTACTCCCCACAAAGGGAAAAACTGGCTACATATACTTTGGAGACTTCCATGAATATTGGTAAGTATACAAAAATGGGAAACACAGGAAATATAAGTAATGCAAAAATTTTTTGAAGTGCTGGAGAAGGCATTAAAATATAGTTGGGTTTAAACTGGTGCTAAAGACAAGTATGATTTGGATGAGCACAAAGATTCACACATTCAGGCTTGAAGCCACTGTAAACTTGCCTGGCTGGGGTGTAGGACATGGGTTATGGAAGATTTATAAAAATATTAAGTCATCAACAGCATGAAGCAAATAGTATGCTGAGATGGCTAGGGAATGGATTAATATGAAAAAGAAATAAATAAAGTGCAATTTTGAAATAATTTTGAAAAATGAAGTTATAAGAAACCAAGACTTCCTGAATATTGATTACAATACACAGGATGATATTAGACATTAATCTGAATTTTCAAGTCTAAAGAAACATTGGTACCCTTGACTGATGTTGGGAAATTTGAAGTTAGCATTACTTATAAAGGAAAAATGGGTCCACTTTATTTTTACAAAAAATAAAAAATAGCAAAATTGTGTTTTGACTATCCATGACCAATTCTACAGCTGGGTATCAATTTCATGATTAGAATAGTGACACTAAACATAGCAAATTAATAGTGTGAACAAATTACATAATGAGTACATGAAATGCAATGGATCCTCCTTCTTTCAGAGTACACACTTTAGAAATTCAAGCATACATTAATGGCTTCGGAATACATTGTATATCAAAAAATCTGATTTTTTTTGTACGTAACACCTTTATATTTTTGCCTCTATTTAAAAGATTTATTTTTTGCAACCAAATATTACATAAACTTTTGATATAAGAAAATGTTTAGTTAAAATATAATTTTACTTTTTTCTATAAAATATATGTATAACTAAATTTTTACTTAAAATGTTAATGTCTCTGATCATTTGCTTAGTTTGATAACATTCCTACCTCTTAGATATTATACTAATTTTTTTAAATTTATTTCATGATTAGTAACATTCATAATATATATAAAATTATATTATCTAGAAGTATAAATACTCCAAATTGAAGCCACTAATATAAAATACTAAAACATATTTTATATGAATACTTTGTTTTTCATCTAAATACTTTTAAACTTTTTATATGCTTTTTCATAACCCATTTATCTTTAATTTTGCTTGCATCATTATTATTTGCCTTTACTATTGTCTTCTTTAAAATATATATCTAAATAAAAAGTATATATTTTAGTGCTTGTTTTAATGTTAGGTTTTATGGTCAAATGTCTACTACTGAATTAGTAGAATCAAAATTGGAAAATTACGTTTAAAAAAAGCCATATAAGGGAGAAAAAAAGATAAAGAAATGAAAAGATGTGGTACATAATATGCAAAGTGTCTTATGTATGTCACTCATTTGCTTCCACAACGCATACTGATTCTGAATGGGAAAATGAGACAAATCTGGAGTGACTGCAGTCTAAAGAAGCCAGCAGCTGGGGGAGGAGGTCATCCAGAGCGTGTGACTTCTGGTGGACCTGCGAGCTGGACCACACCTGCCATTCAGTAAGCCGGCCACTGTGCTTGGGAAGTGCGTTCAGCCTGCAGCTGCCACTGTGGGAGAGGTTTTCCAGGAAGCAGCCTCAAGTGGTAAGGTTTCCTCTGAGACCTTCAGGGCTGTGTACCTGACTGAACACAGGTAAGACATCTATTTAAACTCTTAATGTTCTGAAAGCCATTGCAGAGATCTGCTGGGCTTGTGTAGCCCAGAAGAGCCTCTATGTTTCCTTGCTTATTAAACCTTCCACCTACCAATCTGGACAGCTTCTGTTTAGTCTCCTTGCCCCTGTGTCTAGGTTGGTGGCCACATTCAGATTTCACTAGGGAAGGTCCCGATGTTGTGACCCAACAGTGGCTACTCTTGGTTATGGTTACATTTCTAAATAAAAATAATATGAAGTCAATAAGTAAAGGTCATTTCCCTTCCTTGGTGATATTATCCACTCAGCATTATTTCAGGAGAGCTAAGCCAAAGTCCCCACACTACTCTTGAAATAATGAAATCTTGAAGTAGGAAGAGATGGATAAGAGTGCCTCGTTATAAAACAATCATAAAGATGTAAAAGCAAACCACAATAAAACTATGTCTGTTGTACATCCCTCTATTTAATCCTAGACTGGACAGACTGGATTTTTATTTGAACCAGACAGTATACAAACTCACTTCTCTTTGAGCTGTTTAGGGGGCTCCACATGATAAATAGCCCATTCAAAGCCAGCTTATTTATCAAGGGAACCCAAGGATAGGCAGAGTTTGTGATAAATGGCCAAGCAAATTTCATTCCATTTGCAGTAAAAAGGTGATTAGAGCAAACTCTTAAGGGATACTGGAATTCATTACATTGCAAAATGACGAATTTTAGGGTGTCAGATTTCTTTACTGCTGCTTAACTCAAATCTACAAGTCCTGGATAATAAAGGCCTGTTTAAATGGCATCATGTATGGATATACCCAAGAGTTTTACTTCCCTATAAGCTCAAGATGATTAAAGTAAGATATAACTGCCAGAAAATCAAAGACAATTAAAATGGTTGAATAGAAGTACAGTAAGACAAAAGGAAATAATACCTCATCAAACAATCCTAGACTTAATGAAGAATTTGGAGAAGACTATTAAGAAAATAAACACTATTAATTTACTATTTTTTTATGTTGAATTAAGCCTCTGACTAGAACTCACTGCTTTCAGAGGGCAAAATGGTACTCAGTGGCAGAAGTTACAGCTGGAAGTCAACCTTCCAATAATTGGAACAGTTGAAAGGTAAAGGCTTCTTGAAAAAGCTAAAAGTTTCCTTGTCACTCTAAGTGCCCATTCTATAGGTATGGTGCCACTTCATACCTGCAAAATGGTGGAATGACAGGAAAGCTGGAAAACTCAGGCTAAAATTGACATTATAAAAGAAAAAATCATATTCTGTCTTATTGCTCTGCGATGCATGGTGTGAGCAGTGTTTGGTTTTAGAGGAGAAAAGCTAGATTTTTCTTCCAATATCAGATCAATAGCATATATGCCAATGCTAGTTCTTATTTTCTTAGCAGGTCCATTTGCAAAA
>PVKM010040748.1:0-13356 GCA_004027735.1 Carollia perspicillata
GTAGAGAAAAGTAAAAGGGGGAAAAATAGGGACAACTATAATTCAATAATAAAAAAACCAAAAATACAGAAATGTAGGAATGAAAAAACATACTCATTTATTTTTAGAGAGAAGGGAAGGGAGAGAAGGAGAGAAACATTGATGAGCAAGAGAAACGTCAGTTGCCTCTCATATGCCCCCAACCAGGGACTTGGCTCCCCACCCAGGCATGTGCCCAGGCCAGGAATTAAACCTGCTACCTTTCAGTTTGCAGTATGATACCCAACCCACTGAGCCACATTAGTCAGGGCCCCATCCCTATCGTAATCTCTGTTCTTTTGGGGACCAGAATTCTAGAGATGCAATGTACTCATTTTTCTGTCCCTGATAGTGTCTGTGAACTGTTGTCTCTGAATTTCTATAGAAAAATAAGAGGATAATTTGCTATCTGTGCTGTCTAAAAAGCAGTGTCCCTATAGTAGGAAGATAACTGTCCAAATTTCTGGCATGTCACAGATTACAGATCTGAGTCACGAGAAATCAGTAGAAGGACCAAAGCAGCTTCTCATATATTTTTCAAAGAGATTATGTTTCAAAAGATAAAGCCTGGGCATGCTAAGGCAGTTTTTTTCTCAATTCAGTCTACACTATCTTATAATTAATGGAATTTTTTCTTCATTCTGGAACTTGTTTTTTTTAAATCAGTTTTCAGCATTATGATTTTTTTGTGGGGGGCAGTCTCTTAGGGAGAAATTATACATTACTACACTGGGGACCCCTAACTAGATATCATTTTTCAACTAGAATTGTTTAGTTGCTGTTTTTTTTAACAAATAAAAATTCAGTAAAAATAGTTTTGAACATCTCATGAAAAGCAAAGCCATTTTAGAATATTTTTAAAAAGCATTCTCTATTTCTGTATTTAAAAAGTAAATAAACTAGATAAGGGAAAGTGTATTTTAAACTGCTTTACACATTATGCAAAGAATTAACCATGAGCAATGAAGAATAAAAATAAAAATATCCCTGGATAAAATGCGCATGTAGAGATGATTCAGGATGTTATAAATAACTCATATGAGGTAAAGCAAACATGTAATATTTATAAATCATTCTCTAAAGAAAGGCGTATTTTATTAATCTGCAAGTTCCTTAGCAGATTAATAGTAAAAGCTTGGTATATAGTATCAACAAATCCAATTGCTGAGCCTCCCCAAAAAATTCAAATTATTTTAAGATGACTTTCCTTCTTTTTCATTTGATTCATCTTCCATAACCTAGAACCAAAAAAATAAAGAGAATTTAAGAATTAAGAAAAAAATCAGAAACTGCTATTTTCCTGTTTTTAACATTACTTGTTTACCTGAAATACTTTATAACAGTGCATGTCAATAAAAATAAATCTACTAACAACCCCAAAGAACAAGGTTTGCATTGTAACCTGGTAGCCTAACAACAAAAAAGCACACTGAACATCAGCAAATTAAACAAAAGCACTGGTCTCTATTCCTTTCCCCGAAAGAGGCAATAGCAGCCAAGTTTCTGCTGGTCAGAGAAGACTATGATGATTGATTGGTATTTCCCAGCTAGAAGACTTTATTTCTCCCCCAAAGCATTTTATTTATTTAAATGTATTCTGGGATCTGTACCAAACTGTTACTATAAAAATGTGTTAGAAAAACGAATCCCTAAAAAAGGGAGGGAAACAAAATATATTGGCAACTACTTAGGCTTACTCAGATAAAAATTCATTTTAAACCTTAGAAAAATGTTGACTTTCATGTCTAATAAGTTAATAAAACTACAAATGAAACTACTTGAATAAAAACCAAAACTATTACTATCATGAGTTAATATACTACTCAAATAATAAAGAACAACTCCTTCAGTAAGGAAGAGTTATATAAACCTAAGAAGTTTTTTTCTCTTCACCATAACTACAATTAAATGCCAATTCAAATTTATAGCTGAGAGCCTCACCCTGGACAAGTAAAAATGTTCCTTTGTTAACCCACTACAGTGTCAACTAATACAATTTTTAAAAAAGCATACAGAAGAAAATGGAACAAAAATAAGTTTTAAAAAATCTAGATGAAATATGATTCTGATCTGAGACAATCAATGGAGAAACAATTGTCTCATAGTTTCTCTTCTGTGCTGAGTAAAAATGGATATTTACTTCCAACAAATTGATATTTTATATCCAATCTTAGCAACACCCAATCCAAAGAATTGTGTCAATCAACTCCTATTTTAGGCAGAATATTCCTAATGTAACAAATGGGCTAAGTGCTGCAGAGAAACACAAAGACCTAGATATGACTACAAGTCTATCAAGTAACTCACTCATAAACATAAAGCTGAAACACACAGAAAGAAGCTTTGGAACAAAACAGAGAGAACTTAAAAAACGAGATGGCGTGTATTGTACCAAAAGGACCTATTTTAATATCACCCAGAGATGAGTGACTCTCAAAGGAGCTGAAGGGAGGTGCCTTCTCTGTAAAGGCACAGAATTACCTGAAGAGTTTTATCAAATTTCTAATTTCCACATACACTTTCCCTTCTTGATCATCTCTCTCTCCATAGGCCATGTCTCCTGGCTGAAAATCACTGTGCTGAGGATCACTATTACTGCTTAGAAGATGCTGTGCTACATTCCTTAACTACCTTGAGGGCAGGAAAAAACACTGACATCAGGCTGTAGATAAAGCGCTATAGTCTTACTAAATACTCTTTTACTGTAAAATATAGTATGATCTCTTGATAAGCTTCATGTCTACACATTTAAAAATAAGAAGTGGATAAATATGATGTAGTAGAGCTTTTCCTGTAAAGACTTCTAAATCTCATCTATAAAGTACTATGTTTTGAATCCACTTTTCCTAATTTTTCTATAACTAGAGCAGCAGTGTATGTATGCCCTCTTGAGTCTCAATTTTGTATGCACAAAATGGAAATGACTCACTCAATACACTGTGGTATTAAACATTAAATGAAGTAAATTAAATTAAATTAAATGAAGTAATATTTGTAAAAATGTCTGGCACACAGTAGGTATTCTTAACACTACAGTTAATTCTAAATTAAGGAGTCTTTAAGTCTGATAACAATTGAAACACTAAGATCCAGCCCTTAAGAAAATGTCAGATCATGAATTTCTTTTCTTCTTAAAATCTAAACCATCATATAATATTGGCATACCTGTTCTACGCCTTCTACTTCTGGAATATAAAACTGCAGCATGTTCTGAATTCCATTTTTCAGAGTAATGATTGAACTAGGGCAGCTGGTACAAGAACCTTGGAGTTTCAGTTGTACGATGCCATCTTCAAAGCCCTTATAGATTACATCTCCCCCATCTTCCTGCACAGTTGGCCTGTGGTCACAGTATATTTGTGATTTATTTAATAGAAGTTTTCACCAAAGAAATTTAATACAACTCAGCTTACACATATTTTTTATTTTACTTATTTATTTTTAGAGAGAGGGGAAGAAAGGGAGAAAGACTGGGAGAGAAACATCAATATGAGAGAAAAGCATTGATCCGTTGCCTCTTGTATGCACCCCAACCAGGGATGGATCCGCAACCCAGGCATGTGTCCTGACCAGGAATCGAACCAGCGACCTTTTGCTTTGCAGAAAGATGTCAAATATTTCTAAGCCACACCAGTCAGGGCCACAGCTTAGATTTTATATCAGTAAAATTCACAAACTTAGATCTACTTTTACAATAGATAACAATAAATGTAGCTGGTCTCATTTGTAATTTTAATTTTGCCAACTTTACTCATACAAATATTTGCTGTACTTATTACATTTTAATCTTGTGTATAATAACCTTAAGTAATTAAGATTTCAAATTTCCTAATAATTATAGTAATTACCTACGATAAACTTATTAAATTTATTTTGTGTAAATACAAGGAGATTGATACATGCTAGTTATTTTTTTTTCAGGTAAACTTTTCATTGAAATACAACATTAATACAGAAAAATGTATAAATCATGTACAGTCAATTAATTTTCACGAACTGAACATACATTTGTCCCAGACCAAGACTCAGAACACTAGCACCTCAGAAGTGCTCTTGTACTCCTTTTAATCACTCCTCCTAACCAAATGTTAACTATTTTCTAATTGTTATCACCACTGATTAGTTTTGCCTGTTTTTTAAAAAGATTTTACTTATTTATTTTTAGAGAGAAGGGAAGGAGAGAGAGAGGGAGAGAAACATCAATGTGTGGTTGCCTCTTACATGCCCCCTACTGGGGACCCGGCCAGCAACCCAGGCATGTGCCCTGACTGGGAATTGAACCAGCGACCCTTTGATTCGTAGGGTGCTACTCAATCCACTGAGCTACACCAGCCAGGGCAGTTGTGCCCCCCCCCCTTTTTTTTACTTTAAAATTTATAAATATAAATTCCATTTAGAAACCATATAGTATTCACTCTTTTGTCTCTGACTTCTTATGCAGAGATTCATCCATGTTGTTGCATGTAGTACAGTTCATTCAATCTCACTGTGACATAGTATTCCATTAAGTGAATACCCCAGAACCTGTGCCTTCTATTGTTCATGGATAGCCAGTTAATACAAGTTTTTGGCTTTTACGAACAGTGCAGCTATGAATATTCTCGCAAATGTCTTTTGGTACACATATATATGCTGCTGGGAATATACCTGAGAGTGGAATTGCTGGATCAAGAATACACACGTGTTCAGATTTAGCAGATAATGCTAATACAAACGTACATTCCTATCAGAAGTATATGAGAGTTCTGTTGTTCCACATCCTCACCAACAATTGGTGCTGTCACTCTTAATGATTTTAACCATTCCAGTGCATTAGCAGTGATAGTTCATTGTGGTTTTAATTTGAATATTCATAGTGACTAATGAGGTTGAGCACTGTTTCATGTTTAGTGGCCATTTGGCTACTGTTGTTTGTGAGTTGCTGCTCCAGAGCTTTTGGGAAGAGATTGCTCCAGTCTCCATGTGATTGCTTGCCTTTTTCTTAACTACAGGAGTTTCAAAATATATTGCCATATATGTATTATAAATATCTTCTCTATACTTTTGTTTTTCACTGTAAAGGGCATCCTTTGTTGAAGAAAATACTATAGTCTAATTTATGTCCTTTTCCACGATTTTTCTTGTGTCCTGTTGCAAAACTATTTGCGAATGCAAAGGTCATGCAGATATTCTATTTCAAATTTCCTTTGTGATTTCTTTATTGACCATGGTCTACTTCTCATCTGCCCCTATTACAAGGGTATAGTCAGTCCTGTAGCAGGGGTGTCAAACTCATTTTCACCAGGGACCACTTGAGCCTCACTGTTGCCTTCTAATGGCCAAATGTAATTTTAGGATGGATATTTTACATGTATAAATGTAATTTTACATGGATAAATGTAATTACTCTTTAACAGTTAAGCAAGAGCTCGACGCTGCTGCAGGATAGAAACAAGGTGCCGGGCCTTGTGTTCGCCACCTGTGTCCTATAGGGAGCCCAACTAAGAGTCTGGATGTTTCCTGAGGCCACACCCTCCCCGACTGATCCTAACTTCCAATTTCATCACCCCTAGAACCTTAAGGCTGCCACAACTCTGCTTAGCTTTCCAACTGCTTTTTGACTTCTTAATTTGTTCCCTAACCAGCTAAATATAAGCAAGTGCCTTGGGAAAGAACCTCCAACTGTTAGGCTTACTTTTTCTTAACTTCTCTCTAGGATCTTGGCCCTTTAAGACAAAACTTCATTGGTGACCCAGCCTTTTTATTTTAGTCTTCCCATCTCAACAAATTTGCTAAAAGCTAAATGGTTTCTCTGATTCTCAGCGGCTGCCCCTGACCGGCTTCTCATAATCTAGCCTCAACCGAGAATCAGCAAAGGCTCTGAGGGAAGCCGCACCATGCTTTCTTTCTCTACAGAATCTCATTTGCTTTGACAACTATTTAATGCCTTCACACACAAAATTTTTCTTTTAATTGTATTTTACCTTATTTTTCTAGAATTTCTGACTAAGACCATTCATCTGCTAGAAGTAAAATGCTGAAGCCTGAAGTTCTCTACTTATTTAAATTTATTCTTTATGGAGCCTAATTCTTTAATAGCCTAAGAAACAAGTAATCCTCTCCTCATAATCTTCCCAAACACTAAATCATTTTTTAAAAGAAATTTGGTATTATAACAATATCAAACAAGGAACATGAGTAAAGGACCCATGGACAAAAGCAAAGGGGGGTAGGATTGAGGGTAGGAGTTGGAGGTGGGTGGGGCAGGGGAGGATAGAGAGGGGGAAACAGAGACAACTGTACTTGAACAACAATAAAAAAAAAGAACCTAAATGGTGAATGTGAACAATAAATTCATTTACTATGTTTAGATTGTTTTAAAATTTGGAGTGAATATAGACAATATATAGGCTTTAAATTCAACTGTCATGGTTACCTACTGTTGTTTACATTACCTTACACTTCTTTTAAAACTCTACTATAAGCTTACAACCAAAAGTAAATTGCTATAATAAAAACTGGCTCTATAGTATATTTGATTTTAAGTAGAAAGATAAGCACATACCGTATTCTAGTATCTAACAATTCTTTAATCATTGCCACAACTTCATCATCTTCTTCAGATCCTAGAAACAATTACAAATAAAACATTATCAACACTATAAATTTCATAGCCATCCAAATACATTTATTAAAACAGGGCAAATTTAACTTAATTTTAATGTCTCATTAAAAAAAATAAAAGCACAGAACATTTAATTTGGTATGGTAATAAACTAATTTTGGGGTAATAGAAAGATCATTCCTTAGATTCTCTGAAGGAAAACTAAGGAGCAGTGATCCATTCAGTATCTGTTGATCAAGATGAGTATACTGAAATAACTGAATCTACTAATGAGAGTAGGGTCTGAATATTTTGGTCAATAAAAAATTGTAAACTTTCCTCATTCTCAGGACTGAAAAGTAGCAGAAACAAGAAGTTGTTTGGATTTTAATGGAAATTTTAGACATAACAAAGCACACCTACTTTTGTAAGTTACATTTTCAATTTCTTAATTTTGTGGTTTTAAAAATGATGATCATACTGAATATAAATGTAAGCTTTATGGAAATTTCCAAAATGTTCTACAAATCTGAGCAAAAAGTTCTTTCAATTTTGTTTCATTTTTGTTTTCCTTTTACTTTGTAAGGTTATAACACTGATTTTCACCAAAGCCTTTTTATGGGTTTTAATTTTTTTTGAGAAATTTATTTACCTTATGAAAAACTAAAAATGTAAACAATTCAAAGTATACCATAACACATGTGAGCTCCATGTGCAGTTCTTCTTCCAAGTACTTTACACAAAATAACTTATTTTCATCGTGTACAAAAGGCATAAACCACAAAGAAAAAAAAAAGATTATGCGGCTACACTAAAAAGAAAAGCTATGCTTGCTCTGGCAACACAAACACTAAAATTGGAATGATAGAGATTATCATGGCCCATGAGCAAATATGACACACAAATTCATGAAACATTCCATATTTTAAAAAGAAAAAAAAATTTCTGAATGACAGAAGACATCCTACACATAGTGGAAAATAAAATCATGGTTTGGGAGAAGTTATGTGCTATGAAAAAATCTAACTCAGAATACTTCTTATTTTTTCACTTATAAATTTCTTTATTATTGTTGTCGACACTATTGCAGATGTCCCCATTTCCTCCCCATTTGCCCCCCTTCTCGCAGCCCCTGCTTTCCCTTCCTCTGGCCATTGCCACACTGTTGTCTGTGTCAATGGGTTATACATATACCTGTTTTGGCTACTACCATCACCTTTTTTCATCCAGTCCCCCCTCCCCTTTGATAGCTGTCAGTCTGTTCCATGTATCCACATCTGTTTCTATTTTGTTTGTTAGAATACTTTTTAATAACCTGATAAGATCGATACAAAAAAGACATACGATTCTATTTTTTTTAAATGGGCAAAGATTATGAACAAGAAGGGAAAAGGGAGGGGATTATAGGATTATAGGAACAAGTATAAAGGACACATGGACAAAAACTAAGGGGGGTGGAAAGGGGAGGGAGGTGGGGAGCACTGGGGGGTGGTCTGGGATGGGAGTAAATGACATAAAACTGTACTGAAAAACAATAAAAAAAATAAAACTTAAAAAAATAAAATTAAATAAAATTAAAAGTCAGGGGAGGGGGGAATACAGACAACTATACTTGAACAACAATAAAAATAAATAAATAAAATTAAAAAAAAAAGATTATGAACAAGAAATATAGGGTCCAGCAGAAGTAAGGCCTGCTTGAGTGTGGTTGATAGGGTAATAATATGGGTGTAATGATTTATAGTTTTAAGTTGAACATTTCACCTCAAATGTCATATGGTGTGCTTGAGTGTGATACTGTTATGTTACAGAATTACATGCTTATGATTTTGTAATAAAAAGGGGTGTTATTTGTGCCAGACCCTATATATTCACAGGCAAATAATGACTAGTAAAAATGAAAACCTTCAGGCTCAGTACTTTAATACCAAGGAAATGCAATTAAAGCAAGATACCATTTTACACTGAACATATTGGTTAAAAAATGCAAAAGACACTAAGTGATAATAAAGATATAAGAAAGTTAAAATTTTTAGACATTTCTAAACTGTATGTAAATTAGAACAATTTATAAAACAGCAATCCTACTTTTAGGAATATACTCTAAAGAAACTCTGCACAGATGCACAGAGGCTGTACAAAAATGCCCACTGCAATATTTGTAATAGAAATTAGCATGAACAATTCACTTGAACATAAGGAACAAAATAACTGTGGTTTACTCATACAATGACTATCCAGCACTTAAACTAAATATAACAAAATTATATTTTTTACAAATGTATTTCAAAATATTATGCTCAGTGGAAAAAGGAAAGTTGCACAGAACATGAGTTACTTAAAGTTTAAAAACAACACCAAATGTTATATAATCCCTGCAGAGACTTGTAATTGCAGTAAACGTTTAAAAGAAAACCGGCCCTGGTTGGTGTAGTTCAGTGGATTGAGTGAGAACCCAAGGATCACGGTTCGATTCCCAGTCAGGGCACATGCCTGGGTTGCAGGCCAGTTCCCAGAAAGGGGACGCATGAGAGGCAACCATACATTGATATTTCCCTCTCTCCTTTCCTTACCCTCTAAAGATAAATAAATAAAATCTTTAAAAAATAAATAAATAAAAGAGAAGAAAACCGGAAAGAGAAAGGGGAAAGAGATCGGGGTTGTAGGGATCTGGCTGTATCTTTAATATCTTATTTAAAAATGGGCCTTACAGCAGCCCTGACCAGTTTAACTGGTTCAGTTTGGCTGAACATCATTCCACAAAGTAAAAGGTTGCTGGTTCTATTTCTGGTCAGGGCACATGCCTGGGTTGGGGATTCAGTCCCAGGTCCCAGTCCCTGTGTTCAACAGGCAGCCAATTGATCTTTCTCCCTAACATCAATGTTTCTCTCCCTCTCTTTTCCCCTTTCTTCCCCTCTCTCTAAAAATAAACAAATAAAACCTTTAAAAAAAAGGGTCTAAAGCAATTATAGCCAAAAATTAACATTTGTTAAACCTGAGAGGAGGGCAAATTGGTGAGCTTTATACTGTTTTCTGAAGGTTTTTATTATTGGAAAATTTAGTTTTGTATAACATTCAATTTATAGACAAGTGTTCAAAAACGATGTGCAAAACTAGTATAATATATATGAAGTTTTATTTCCTCTGGAATTGGTTCCGGAGCTATATATAATGATAAAAATCTGTATTCCCATGACTTCTGAAATTAAGACAAATATGAAGTAAGTAGAAGTCTTCCTTAAAAGATAAATATTAATCACCCAACACATTACCTGCTTCTCCTGAAGGTGCTTCCTCAGTAACTAAGGGTAACCCAGATGCAAAGAAATCCATGATCGTTGCATAGATATCTGGTTTCAATAAATTCCAATCTAGCTCTTCACTTTCCTGTAAATATTTTAAGGAAAATGCTAAAGTTTCCACCCAAGGGCACAGACAAATATAAAATAACACTTGTACCTTTTAAGAATCTTTTTCTCTATATATCCTGTACTGTGCAACAGTACTCATTTCTGGAGAATACATGTTACTTCCAGTCCTTCAAGGATCTGGCTTACAATGACTTTCAGAAGATAAAATTGTAGAACATTTCTCATTCACCCATTCGTCAAACTTGTATAAAGTATGCTATATATCATGAGCTGTATAGGGGATACCAAAATGATGAAAAGATATTTTTTATGAGGTAAAGACAGTTATGTTTAAAGAGGATGATAAAGAAATTTCCCATTCTTTTAAATAAAACAGTATACAACTGCTTGATCAAATACATAGGATATCTGACAACCATTAAAAAACAATTCAATTGTTACATATATTACTTGAGAGTATTAAAGAAATCCAAAGAGACAACTGTAGAACCAAAACAGGACACGTCTTATCTGTGGCTACTGTGCTAGAGGACGTGTGAACTGTCAACCAGACCAGTATCCTTAAGAAAGAATCTATAACTATTTCACCCCAAAACCTGGCGAACCAGTTAATTTTATAAATTTTTTTAAAAAGGTATAATTCGTATACACTTAAATAGTACTAACAACTAAAAAGACAAAGGCAGGATATATTGTTTTAATTTTTTAAAGGAGAGCTCTTTAGGAGGAAAAACTATTAGATGTAGTCTATGTAGACTCAGGAAAGTGCTGGCTAGGTCTATACTTAAATGGTATTAAAACTGAGGCTACACGCATAAGAACTATTTTTGTAATGGATTAAGAACCAATTTAGAGGCAGTATACTAAAGGGGAGATAAATGGACACTGCTATGATACAAGAGCAAAACTAGTAAGATGCCTTAGTGAGTGGGAATGGGAACTAGTTCAAGGTAAACTTTAAAGATTTTCTTTATTTTAGAGAGGGGAAGGAAGAGAGAAAGAGAGGGAGAGAAACATCAATCAGTTCCATGCCCCCAGCCCACAACTCAGGCATGTGCCCTGACCAGGAATTGAACCAGCGACCTTTCAGTTCGCAGGCCAGAACTCAATCCAATGAGCCACATCAAACAGGGCTCAGGGTCACTTTTGAATAAATTATTGGAACATGGATCAAGAGGGCTACCTCATATCTTCAGTAAATAGCGGGCTCTACTAAGTAAGGAAATCTTAGTATTAAAAAGAAACATTTCCTGAAGTTGTCTGAAAGAGAGAAAAAGGCAGCATATAAGCTGAAAATATACTTACACATTTAGGAAAAAACACATAATGCATAAAGAAGCCTATGAATTATCGATTACAAATCGAAAGGAAAATAGGCAATTGTTGAAAGATATCAGGTAAATGGAATAGCCCATGATGAGGAAGGTTAACTGAAAGAAAACAAATCAAATCTGCTATTCTACCTATTAAATATCATTGTATGCCCTCATTTAGAATATTATTTATTGGTTATGTCACTTCATTAAGAAAAAACAGTGGAGCTGAAGAAATTTCAAAAAAGGGTAATTAAATTATAAAAGAAATAAATAATGACCTACTAAAATCAAATCAAGAAAAAAAACCTATAAGGGACTTCCAGCCAAGATGGAGGCATAGGCAGACACACTGTGCCTGCTGGCACAACCAAAATAAGGACAACAATTTAGAAACAAAATAACAACCAGAACTGACAGAAAATTGAACTGTATGGAAGTTGGACAGCCAAGGAGTTGAAACAGACACATTCACCCAGACCGGTAGGCGGGGCAGAGTCGGACAGCTGAGCAGAGAGGGGTTGTGGCACAAGAAGTGATGACTCCGGGTGCACAAGGCACCCCAGGCTCATAAGGCACCTCGGGTGTGTAAGATGGCAGCAGCTGGTCCCTGGGCACGCAGGTGGCAGCTGGCAGACTCCCAGGCGCTGGGTGGCAATTGTGAAGTGAGGCACTGCATGCAAGGCCGCTGGCTGACCTAGCGGCGGTCCCACATTTACACGCAGATAAACCAGGGGGAAACGCGCAACCCAGGGTCCCAGTACTTGAAAATTAAGCCACCGAATGAAAACACCCGTGGGGGTTGAGATGCAGGGAGAGACTCCCAGCCTCACAGGAGAGTGCACTGGCAAGACCCACAGGGTCCTAGAAAGGACACAAGCCCACCCACACTGGAATTAGCACCAGAAGGGACCAGTTTGCTTGGGGGGACGGGGGCACTGAGGTCCGACAGAGAGCAACGCAAGCACCATTGTTCCCTCTGACCCCACTCCCATATACAGAGTCACAACCCAGCAACTGGGTTGCACCACCCTGGTGAACACCCTTCAGGTGACAGGCTCCACCCTTCAATGTAACAGGCGTGACCTGACCAAGAGATTATGGCTCAAACAGAAGAACAAATCAAAGCCCCAAAACCAATACTTTTAAGCGACCAAGACATAGCCAACCTATCAGATGCATAGTTCAAAGCACTGGTGATCAGGAAGCTCACGGAACTGGTTGAATTTGGTCACAAATTAAATGAAAAAATGAAAGCAATGATAAGTGAAATGAAGAAAAATGCACAGGGAACCAATAGTGATGGGAAGGAAACTAGGACTCAAATCAATGGAGTGGACCAGAAGGAAGAAACAAACAACCAAACAGAAAAGAATGAAGAAACAAGAATTCAAAAAAATGAAGAGAGGTTTAGGAACCTCCAGGACATCTTTAAACATTCCAACATCCGAATTATAGGGGTACCAGAAGGGGAAGAGGAAGAGCAACAAGTGGAAAACTTATTTGAACAAATAATAAAGGAGAACTTCTCCAATCTGGCAAAGGAAATAGACTTCCAGGAAGTCCAGGAAGCTCAGAGAGTCCCAAAGAAGTTGAATCCAAGGAGGAACACACCAAGGCACATCATAATTACATTAGCCAAGATTAAAGTGAAGGAGAGAATTCTAGAAGCAGCAAGAGATAAGGGGACAGTCACCTACAAAGGAGTTCCCATCAGACTGTCAGCTGACTTCTCAAGAGATCTTGCAGGCAAGAAGGGGCTCCAAAGAAGTATTCCAAGTCATGAAAGGCAAGGACCTACATCCAAGATTGCTCTATCCAGCAAAGCTTTCATTTAGAATGGAAGGGCAGATAAAGCGCTTCTCAGATGAGGTCAAGTTAAAGGAGTTCATCATCACCAAGTCCTTATTATATATACCTAAAATTTATCTAAGATAAAGAAGATAAAAATTTGTACATAAAATGACAGCAAACTCACAATTATTAACAACTATACCTAAAACAAAAACAAAAACAAACTAAGCAAACAACTAGAACAGGAACAGAACCACAGAAATGGAGATCACATGGA